>CM033983.1:3029830-3138641 GCA_019706035.1 Raphanus raphanistrum subsp. raphanistrum | reverse complement strand
AGAAGTTTCATACAAGACTCCTTTTTTTGCCCCTTCTCTTCCTTCTTCCCCAGCTTTCTCACCTTCTTCCACATCTCTCTCTATCTCTCTTGTGTTCTTTTGTATTTGCAAAATTCACTGAACAGATCCGATGAAGGAGATTACTGACTTGGTCGATCCCAGGAGGATCATGTTCAAGCATCAATCCCTTATGCAGGATTATCATGACTTGAGAAGGTAAATAATTGAGTTTCTCCTTTGTTTTGTTTCGGTTTCCTCTGGATCTGCACGACGTAGTTAGGGTTTGTGTTCTTTTATGTTCTGTAATGAATCTGCTGGGTTTTGGAATTGTTTTGGGTTTATTTCTAATCTAGCAAATGAATTAAAGAAATAAGAAAAAAAGTTTTGATTTTTTATTCAGGAAACAGAGTATAAGATGAGGAAACTGGAGATGATGAAACGAAAACGATCGGCCCTTGATGCACAAGTTAGGTATAGTAATCATCTCTCAATCTCATTCATATGTGACATTCACAACGTTTGATTTTGGCTTTATTAGCTTTACCGAGTGTTGTTTTTGATCCAAACGATATAGGTTCTTGAGACGCAGATACAAACACTTGAAGCAAGACCAATCTCATGAAACATCTCCCAACAAACATGTTGAGATTGTCGGAAACCAAGAGGAGCTTTGAAGGTGTCGAATAATGGCAAAAGAAAGAAGAGCTCTGGTCAGGGAGCATCCTTTGATTTGAAACTAAAGGATACAGTTTTGCGATGACAAGAAGGAATTGTCAGCTAAAAGGAGCGAGGTTTTTGACAAGCTCTACTCCACTTCCTGATCTTAACGACAACAACACTCTGGTCACCAACAAAGTCTCAGGATTTGACCTAAACCTGATCTCGGTAAAAGCCGAAACAGCTTCTCATGTTTTTTAGGCTCTTCCTTTTGTTGGAGTCTTGAGATATTTGATCAGAGCTTCATTTTGTGGGTTTTGTTTTTTTTTTTTTGGTTGTAGAGAGAAGAAGAGGATCCTGAAGCGAATGGTGGTGAAGCAACAAAGAACGGAATGATTGGCAATGGAATCGATTGCGAGATGAAGTTGCCGATTTGCAGAGACGTGGAGAAAGAGATAAGCCGAGCAGTGAAGAGGAAGGTGGTGTCATGGCAAGATCCAGTTGCTTTAAGGGTTTGATGTTTTCTTACTAAAGAGTATCAAGTAGGATTTGAGATTATGATTTTAGCCTATTATGCACGTATACAAGCATAGATGATGAGTTAGCAAGTTATAAAACTTTCATATCTTCCAAATTATTGATCAATCCAATTTGGTGATTGCAGAATCTCGTGTGTTGTGTGTTGTATGTTGTGATACCATAAGGTTTGTACATGAGATGAATTTACTTAGTTTGACAGAAATGTTTTGATACCATAAGGTTTTGGAAGTTTTGGTCGGGATCTCTTCTCTGATTACCTTGCAAATTGACTTCTCTGTTCTGTTTTATGTGTGTGTTTACTGGCAAAATAGATAAACCAAGTAGTTTTCATCATATCAGTTGTCCTAATCTTGAGGTGCTGCTTTGGGTTAAGTACTGCCATAATGGCACACAGACCAACATTGATGAAGATGGACTCTCTTGAGAATTATGTTACAAATATTCATATATGCAGCATATAGATGAAAAATATAATATGCTTATAGCACAAACAATCTAATTTTCCTAAAGTAATAAATAAATAAATGAAAAATATAAATAAATGTTTAATTTTGTATTTTTTAATCTTTGTAGATTTTTTTTTGAAAGTTCGTTTCGTTCTTCTAGATCTTTATTATTTTTGTATTTTTCATAATCTTATGGTCAATCTTTGCCAATCTCCAAATATTAACAAAGAACTCTCAGCAATATATATTTTTTTCTAAAACTAAAAAGTCAACATTCTTTTAATTTTAAAATAAAATATACTAAATTTATTCCTTATCAAATAAGTAAATATTTCCTTTCATTCTTTTTTTATATTATTCCTCTTTATCTTTTCCCTACTTATTTTCGATATTCGTTTAATGGTACCCGTTAGATTGTGTTCTTTGGTCTCAAAAAGACTTCAAAGCTCTTTGAGTCAACGGCTGAGTAAAGATAAAGGCGTTTTGGGTTTTATGAATCAGGAACAAGAAGCGCAGAAACAACAAAGGTAAATCAAGAAGAAAAAAAATCTGAAAACTTTAGTAAATTATTGATCAAAATATGATATACTCTGTTCTAGTCTTCTTAGACATATCAATCTAACTTTGCTCTTTCTATCTTCTCTTTGTTGTAAGGTTTTGTCGCCACTGAGGGTCACAATCTTATTCCTTCTTGATCAGATGGGATCTACTTTCTTCCCTGACTGGACAGAGTTGACTCGGGAATGTCTCATCGACATCTTCTCACGTCTGAGCATGGGGAAACGATGGGAGGGACCGATGCTTGTCTGCAAGAAGTGGATGGACGTTTGCCAAGACACGTATCTCAACGCTGTCTTGGATCTCGAAGCTGAGTTTCTGTCCCCCACCGATACAGCTTACTGGTGGAGTCCAGAGTTCGAGGAAAAGTTTGACTCAACCATCAGGTTTGCTGTGGATCAGAGCCAGGGCGAACTCAAGGAGTTTCGAGTCAGGTATTGCACGAACCAGTCTCTCTCCTACGTCGCCGAGAGGTGCGTACCTCTCTCTGTTTGCTTGGTGGTTCCATGGAAGTTGTTGTGACAATCCGGACCCAAGTTCACAGTTATACAGGACAGCGACCCTAATCCCTCACCGTAGGAAGAAACGCTTCCATATCTAGCGGTAGGTTATTGGTGCGCTTTGCGTCCTTCGAAAGGGTGATAACTTGTCCTGTAGAAGAGTTGTTAAAAAATGAGGTATTGCCGTATTGGGTTCGAAGGATGTCAAGCGCACCAATAACTTATCGGTGGATGTGGAGGCATTTCCGGTGAGGGATTTATGATCGGTGCTCTGCAGGGTTATGAACCTGGGTCCGCAGGACGGGCTGTCACGGTTTTAGTTTGATTAAATCTTGATTTGCAGGTGTCCTAGTCTTGAGGTACTTTGGGTTAAGTATAGCCCAAGGGTTAATATTGAGTCCATGAGGAAGATAGCATTAAACTGCACCAAGCTTAAAGAGCTTGACATAAGCTGCTCTTATGAAATATCTTGCGAGTGCATGGAACTGGTTGGTACGAATTGCAAGAATCTTCAGGTCCTGAAACGGAACTTGATGCCGCCTTCAGAGGTGGCAAGGTTAAAGCGTTATGGCTATGTGCAGAAGCAGTATCTATCTTTTGTTACTTTAGGAAACGTTGATGCGTATACGATTGGGAGACACATGCGTCAGCTGAAGCACTTGGAACTTCGAAACTCCACATTGACTGATAAAGCTTTTGCTCATCTTTGTAAACGGTGTTCGAATCTTGAGTACTTGGACTTGGTCGGGAGTAGCTACTTGACTAGCGTTGGTGTTGCTAATGGTACCTCGAGCTTGAAGAATCTGAAGGAGATCAAGAAACCAGATTTTGCAGCCACTCTGTTCAACTAGTTGAACGCATGTAGTTTTGTGTTGGTGATACCTTTTTGTTTTCTATTATTTTTTTTTTCATATATTCTCTTTTCTTAAAAGTAATCATATCACTCTTAGTTATCACATAATCTCATGTATTGGATGTTCTTAGTAAATTATCTCTTAATGTGCCATTACAAATGAAAACTCTGCATGTAATTGGTGCCTCTGCTTTGCCATCTGCTCATTTATTATCATCCTAGAATAAGTATTTAGTTTAATGTTGAGAACAAGAATTGGATTAATATCCCAATGTTTCTCAAGTTGATTGATCCACCATATTATAAAATTGCTACAGAACTCTCTTCTTCCTATCTTCGGTTAAGGAAATAGTGTAGTTGTGTTGATATGTTTCATTCTTTTAATCTATCAGGACATATTTAAACTTTAACTATAAGAAGAACTATACAAATTTGCTACAAGTACCTTTATTTTAGAATTTTCTATTGTTATTAGAGAGAAAAAATTAAACAATACAATGGAAAATAGTATAAACAAAAGACTATTGTAAGTCAGCGAGAGAGGAAAGATGGAGATGTATTTTATGGTTGACGAAGAACAAGAAGCACATAATCCTTTTCTGAATATAATCACAAAGGTAAATAATCAAGAAACAAAATATTCTGAAAACATAGTATATTAGTGATAAAAATATGATATACTCTGTTTTAGTCATATCAATATAGGTAGCTCTGTTCTTAACTTCAGCTTTTCATGGGTCCTTTTCACTAAATTCATCTTCTTTCGTTCTTGATCAGATGGGATCTACACTCCGCCCTGACTGGTCAGAGTTGACTCCTGAATGTCTCCTTGCCATTTTCTCACGGCTAAGCATGGGGCAACGATGGAACGGACCGATGCTTGTCTGCAAGACATGGATGAACTTATGCCAAGACCCGTCCCTCAACACTGTCCTGGACCTCGAAGCTGAGTTTCTGTCTTCTCCTGATTCGATCTACTGGTGGAGTCCCAAGTTCGAGGAAAGGGTAGACTCAACTATCCGATCTGCTGTGGATCGGAGTGAAGGCAGTCTCAAGGAGATTAAAGTCAGGCATTGCACGAATCAATCTCTCTCATACGTAGCCGAGAGGTACGTACGTCTCAATTTGCTTGGTGGTTCCTTAGAGGTTAACTGCATAAGTTAGTTTGATCAAATCTTAATATGCAGGTGCCCAAACCTTGAGGTACTTTCGGTTAAGTATAGCCCAAAGGCCACAGTTGAGTCCATGAGGAATATAGCCTTAAACTGTCCTAAGCTTATAGAACTTGATATAAGCTGCTCTTATGAAATATCTTGCGAGTGCATAGAACTGGTGGCTGCTAATTGCAAGAATCTTCAGATTCTAAAACGGAATTTGATGCATCCTTTCGAGATCGAGAGGGTAAGGCATTCCATCTATGCACGTGATCTATCTTTAGAAACATTAGGGAACGTTGATGCTTATGTTATTGGGAGACATATGCCCCAGCTGAAGCACCTAGAACTTCGACACTCCACATTGACTGATATAGGTCTTGCTCATCTTTGTAAAGAATGTTCGAGTCTTGAGTATTTGGACTTGCTCGGATGTAGAGATGTCAATTGGGCGGGCCGGGCGGGTTTGGGCGTGTCCGAATGGGCTTCTTTTTTTGCTAGACATTTTTGGTCGAAGTCCAAATAGAACCATGTCCAAATGAGACCATAACCAAATAAGACCATGATTTGTTGGGCTGTCCATGGGACCCAAACGTCCATTTAATGTAAACAATATAATTTCAGTTTTTTTGATTTTTGCGGGAAATTGCGTTTTTTCGGTTTTCGCAGGAAATTACGTTTTCCAGTTTTCGCGAGAAATTGCATTTTCCGGTTTTGGCGGAAAATTGTGTGTTTTCAGAAAATTGCGTTTTCTAATTTGGGCGAGAAATTACGTTTTTCCGGTTTTGGTGAAAATTTGTGTTTTTCCGGTTTTGACGGGAAATTGGGTTTTTGGTTTTGGCGGGAAATTGGGTTTTTCGCTTTTGGCGGGAAATTGGGTTTTTCGGTTTTGGCGGGAAATTGTATTTTTTCGGTTTTGGCGGAAAATTACGTTTTTCGGTTTTGGTGGGAAATTGTGTTTTTCCGGTTTTGACGAGAAATTGTGTTTTCGATTTTGGCAGGAAATTGGATTTTTCGGTTTTGACGGGAAATTGCATTTTTCGGTTTTGGCGGGAAATTACGTTTTTTCTAGTTTTGGTGGGAAATTGTGTTTTTCCGGTTTTGACGAGAAATTGCGTTTTTGGTTTTGGCGGGAAATTGGATTTTTCGGTTTTAGAAGAAATTACATTTTCCGGTTTTGGCGGGAATTTACGTTTTCCGGTTTTGGCGGCTAACTATATTTTTCCAGTTTTGACAGAAAATTACGTTTTTTTTATTTTGGCGGGAAACTGTGTGTTTTCCAAAATAAAAATCACATAAACATGTAAAAATCAAATCTTTAGGTTTTAGGAAGGAAAATGTCGAAAAAAAAATTGTGTTTTTCCAATTTGCTAAACCTAGGTATTTTAGATTTTTGGACCGCCCATTGTCCAATTGATTAAACCCAATATTGTCTATGATATAATTGGATTCGTCCATATGGACAAAAATTTAGTTATGGATCAAAATGGGTCTATCCATTTCAGACCATATCAATTTGGACACGGACCGCCCATTTATAGTCCGTCCATTTGATATCTCTACTCGGATGTAGGGACTTGACTACCGAAGGTCTTACTAACCATACCTCAAGTTTGAAGAATCTGAAGGAGATCAAGAAACCAAATTTTGCTGCCACCCTATTTTACTAACTGAATGCATATAGTTTTGTGTTGGTCAAGATACCTTTTTGTTATTTCCTTGGTCGAGTTCAAAGTTAAGCGTTCATGTATTTTTTTTCTTATCATAAAAAAGGTTTCATGGTTTTATAAAGAAATCAATTTTTTCTTTTTTTTGTATAAGAATTTCATACAAGATGGCCGACTTACCAAAACCAATAGAGTAACAATTCATCCTTGTTTCCTAACGATGTGTTATAGGACAAGAACATTAAACTATACATTAAGTTTCTGAATACAAATCACTGAAGTTTTCAACACATAACATTACTTGAATAACTTATAGTTAGTTGCGTTGGTTCTGAGGAGGCTTCTTCTTGGATCATTTTTCTAGGTAAACCGAAACATCCCCTGAAAGTGTCGAAGATTCTTGAAGAGGCGCAATGGGAGCTTGAAAAACAGGCCTAGGGGGGACTTCAAGAGCATCCAAACTTCCTTCCATCATCTCTACAACTCTGTTCATGGATGGTCTATTTGATGGATAAGACTGGATACACCACAGAGCCACCAATATCATCTTCTTCGTGATTTCTTTTTCTTCTCTGGTTAGTTCATCCGCATAAAGCCTACTCTCTTGTTCGTTTTCAAGATCATTATAAATCCCATCTGGGAAATAAACCGAGCTAGTAGTGTTTGAGGCAGTGTTTTCTACTGTGTCTTTGTTTGTTGCACCAATCATCTCGAGTACCAACATTTCATAGCTATACACATCTGACTTGTGAGACACACCACCATACACTCTGGAGATCATCTCCGGCGCAATGTACCCTATCGTGCCTCTCGTGTCCAACAGTGACATGATGCTCTCTTTCTTCTCGCAGAGCTTAGCGAGGCCAAAATCAGAAACTTTGGGACAAAGATTGCAATCCAACAACACGTTTTGCGGTTTAATGTCGAAATGCACAATCCTTGTTTTGCAGCCGTAGTGCAAGTACTCAAGACCGTGAGCAACTCCGAGTAAAATCTCGTAAAGCCTTCTTCTCCATTCAGAAACTGATGAGGCGCTCGTGGAGATAAATTGATCCAAAGACCCATTCTCTAGAAATTCGTAAACAATCATTCTTTTTGATCCTTCGTAGCAGAAACCAACCAAAGAAACTGTTGAGGATTCTATCGGTTTCCTGCAAACTCAAATCCGTAGCTCAAATCGCAATCCAATCGCAAACAATCAATCAAGTGGAATCGAATCAAGCAAGCTAGAATAAACGACACAAGAGTTTTTGTTAACCCGGTGTTCACCGCACTCCTCCGATGTGGAGAAGCCGCTATACTCACCGGAGAGAGAATTAGGTCTCTCAACCTTTCCAATAGATGAAACAGAGAAGAGTACAATCGCCGGAGGTTACACTTGCGTTCTTCCTCTCTCGGATACAATCACCTCGAGATACAAATGGAATAGAGGAAGAAGATACAAGAAGCTGAGCCTAGAAACACAGAGAATCTCCTTCTCTCTCACAAGTTCTCTCACGAGCTCTCCGCTTCGTTACAGAACCGACGACTCTGCTTCAAGCTCTCACACTAGGTGCCTTGAGCTCTCACACACGGACTCGAGCTCACGCTCTCCTCCTAGAGCTCTCGCTCTTCTCCGCCTTGATCTCAAGCTCTCTCTTCTCTGATTCTGTTACAGACCTCTCGTCGTCGTAACTTCCCGTCAATGGGGATGACGATGTGTTGAAGATAATATCTTCAGCTCCTCTTGCTTATTTACCCTTTTGACCTCTCTTTGATTTATGCAATAAACCAAGTCACGTGAAAGTCTCATGACCACTTAAAGCAAGAATTAACCTTCTCTTGGAGATAGAGACTTTGATGATAGATGACATAAATCTACAGAAACAATGTTGACGTGAGATGTTTGGCTCATACTGGCGACTTCGTTGATGAAGTCTTCACCGTTGCTCTTTGAGTCCTTCAAAACCTTCACCGCGACATTACGGCCATCGGGAAGGTTTCCTTTGTAAACAGTTCCAAATCCTCCTTTCCCGACTACACAAGCAAATGAGTTTGTAAACCTCTTCACTTCTTTGTAATGATAATGCTTCAACGGGGTAAGAGCCTTGAGGTTTTTTCTTCTCTGAGCATTTGATGTTTTCCTCTTTCTGATAAAAAATGCTGCGACCCCCAACACCACGAGAGTACTTACTATCACACTCGCCGCTAAGGAAAAGAAAAAAACACAGATTCTGTTAAGCTAAATTTGAGTTTTTAGTGATTCTCTTGACTATTTTTGAATTGTAAAAAAAATTTCAATTATTGTTTTTTAATATTTTAATCTTTTAACTTACAAACAGTTAATATTTGTCATCTTTGGTCACATAGACGGATGATGACATACGTTAATAATTTTTAAATTGATGGGTAAAAATTAAAACATTAAATAATCAATTGAAGATTTTTTTTACCAGAAATAGTATATCACTAAAAACCTGTTAAATTTTTATCAAGAAATCTAAAGATTTTGTGGTTAGGTATCCTAACCTATGAGAATCTTTGTGACCATGGATTGATCATCTGAAAAAAAACGTTTAAGAAAGTATACCTTGTGAGTATGGAACGAAACTAAAATCTGAGATAAGTTCAGTAAAAATACAAATGATATATGTAACCTTTATTCTTATTCCCCGTATTGAGCTGCCAAAGAGGAAGTTCCTGTAAAACTAGCATGTCTGCAGTTAAACCATCTCGACAGCTTCTGAAACTCCAACCCATCAAATAATGAGCACTCGACCTATGTTTTCCTGTGGCTGCGGTGAATCCAACATACATTTCTTCTTGCACGATCTCTGACAGTTTTGGAACAATATGGGAGATGTATGGGGTTGATGGGGCGATTGGAAGTTTGGCAAAGGAAACGATCAAATTCAGGACTTGGTTTTGTCCGTTGTAATCCAAACGTATTATGATTGGTTCGGTCTGGAGCTGGAGGCCCTCTTTTACTTCATCCTCAGTTTTATAAGCCACTGGGATCTGGACGTCCGAGGTGACACTGTTAAAATTCAAACCGATGTGGTTGCCTGTTGCATGAGTACCGTCCTTAAAACCTTGTATAGTATCGAACTCGACTGCGAAAACGTGGTTCATTGGATTCCCGTCGTTTGTCTCGTTGAGAAGTCCAAAGTATTGGCCAGAACCGGCGCCTGGACGGTTTGGGGTGGGAGATAGTGCGAAGGTGAAGCCGAAACCTCCTCCGTTGCTAGAGTTGGAAGGGACAAAAGTGAAGACGAAAGAAGTGCTAAACGAACAAACTTCTGCTTCCTTGGTTGTTGAGTAATTGAGGTTGTTGCTATGGTCAAGCAGTCTCACCGGTTTGCGGTAGAACGCTGTTCCAGTGACGTCTAGGTTTTCATCGGTGAGTCTCAGTAGTCCATCGGGTTCGATGGCCGCTGCTCCTTCTGTTTGAATCTCCGAGTTGTTTTCCCTAAAACCTTTGAAAATGAACTCTGTTGTTCTTGTTGGTGGTGTCTCCCACTCTCCACTTTGAGCTTGAACAGAGAAGCTTAAAATCTGGAAGAGTAGGAACAAAAGTGTGACCATGAGTGTAGTAGACATAGGAAAGCAAGAACAGAGGGAACGGGTTGGAACTTGGAAGTAAGAATATAAAATTGAATATTACCAGGGGAGTTTGGTTTATCCTTGGTGATTCGATGATCATGCAAGTCGTAAGAGCAAAAAGGAAAAAAATTCAAAGTTTTGAACAACAAAAGTCTTTTATCTTGCTTTTCAACAGTTTGTTCACAATCACACAGTCACACACATTATTTCAAAAGAACATTATTATCAACGAATTTTACATTACAATCCGGGTACTTCAAAACGACTACCTACGACTAGACACAACTTCTTTGTTGTCAGCCAGACGTGAACCACCTTTAACTGAGCTCTGCTTCCTGGTTAAACTTAATATCACTAAACCGGTATCTGCAGGCGTTTACACAGAGATATGGTATCTGTGGTTGTGGTTGCAGTTTTATACGTTATTAAAAAATTGTTACTACTGACTAAAATTGGTCTTTTCTCTGATACTTATGACTGGTTAATTTCTTTGTCTTTCTATACCACTTTCACCTGCCACATTTGACAAACTTTTATTCCATGGACATTTAGCTAATTTTGACATCTTCCATTGTTTTTGACCCAATTACCTCTAACATTTTTTAAACAAGCGTAGAACATAAACCTTGCAAAACCGGATCTAAAAACTTTTATTCCATGGACATTTAGCTAATTTTGACATCTTCCATTGTTTTTGACCCAATTACCTCTAACTTTTTTTAAACAAGCGTAGAACATAAAACCTTGCAAAACCGGACGTTAGATCAGCATAGTAGATGTTGATAAAAAAAATTATAGTTCTAGTCATATGTTGGTTTGATATAATACTTTTGTTTGGCGAAGTAATTTACAAGTTACAACCATTTGGATGATACAGCTACTTGCTCTAAATTTAGATTAATAAATATCCGACAGCGTGCAACGGACTAATATTGTCTCTTCAATGCTGCAGAACTAATCAGTTAACTAGATTTTGATCCGCGCTTTGGAAGCGCGGAATATTTTACGATGAAAAATTTCACTAATAATTTAACAAATATTTTGGTAATTTTTAAAGAGTGTGTATTTAAAATATATTTGCATTTAAATCAGTGCATTTAAATTCAACCCGATTGTGATTATACCGGTTAATCCGGAGATCTGACAATTCAATTTAGGTTTTTAAAATATACATATTAAAAAAAATCACTAAAATCCGAGACTAACCGATTGAACTGATGGATGACCGATATGTAATCTAATTGGATTTAAATTGTAATAGTTTCATAATTTGTAATCTTATAATCCAAATTTTAAAGTTCATTATTTTGCAATTTATGAAATTATAACGTTTCTACAAAATTTTAAAGAGAAAATGATATATATAAAATAACTAAGATTAATTATTGTATTGTTTGGAAACATTAATAATAGTATAAAAATATATTGTTTGGAAACATTGATAGTAGTATAAAGAAATAAGTATATTATTTGGAAACATGGATAGTAGTATAAAGAAAGAAATATTAGTGATTTAATGTAGGTTTAACTATAAAGTATGAATGTGTATTTAATTTAAAAACTTACAAAATAAATGTTAGGTCCAACAAAATGTTTCTGTTTTAATAAGATAGATGAGATTTGTTTTTAGGAACAGATGCGGAAGTACCACCAACATCTATTATATCTTATACTTTGTGTAGTTTCCAAAATGCAACTGCTTACGTGCACGTAGTTTAAACAAACTAATTTATTATTAGGATGCTGGATTTAAAATTATTTGACTTTAAATATTTAATAATTTTTAGATGAATTTAAAGAAACTCTTATGATTCCTTGTTGAAATTTTCAAAATAGTACTTGGAACCACGTATTTAAAATGTTATTCGTGAATGTCAAATCAACATTCAGCTGAAAAAAATCCTACCATTTGACATTTCAGCTTGAGGCAAATCCAGACATTTAGACATTTCAGCTCGAGTCGAAGACTATTCAAAGGTAACTTGGGATACAAGACATTCTCAAGATTTTATTTATCTTCTTCCTCTTCTAAGTCGTTGTACATAAAAAGTGGTTATGGGATGGGAACTTGGTCCAGACTGGATGGAGTTGACTCAAGAATGTCTCCTCGACATCTTCTCACGGCTGAGCCTAGAAGAAAGATGGACCGGACCGATGTTCGTCTGCAAGACTTGGATGAACGGGTGCCAAGACCCGTCGCTCAACTTGGTCTTCGATCTCGAAACCAATTTCCGGTCTCTCCCTGGTTCTGTCAGCTGTTGGTGGAGTCCCGAGTTCGGGGACAAAATCGATTCTGTCCTCCGGTCTGTTGTGGATTGGAGCCAAGGCGGTCTAAAGGAGGTTCGAGTCAGGCATTGCACGGATAGCTCTATCTCGTACGTCGCCCAGAGGTAGCCTAAGTTTCAAGATTCTTATTTCACTTGATTCCATGGAAGATTTTTTATCTATAGTAAAACTCATACTAATTAATCAATACTATTAAACTAATAATTTTTCGAAGTATTAATTTATAGAGTGTTTGCTGTAGTTAGGTGTAACATTTGAATTTTGTTTATATAGAATCTCTTACCAAACTGCAAGTTCCATGCATTTTTCTTTGTAGGTGTCCTAATCTCGAGGTACTTTCGGTTAAGTATTGCCCTAAGGTTACAGATGACTCGATGTTGAAGATAGCCTTAATGTGCCCTAAGCTCAAGGAACTTGATATTAGCTTCTCCTACAAAATATCTTGTGTGTGTGTGGATATGCTGGGCAAGAGCTGCAAGAACATTCAGACTTTTAAACGGAATTTGATAGATCCAGCCGAGGTCACGAGGTCCGTGCCTAGTAACTATCTGGAGGATCCATCTCTCTTCTTGATATATGGGAATATTGATGCTTATGTAATTGGGAAACACATGGATCAGCTGAAACACCTGGAACTTCGATTCTCCACATTGTCTGATAATGGTCTTGCCCAACTTTGTGAAGGATGTTTGAATCTAGAGTATCTGGACTTGTTTGGGTGTAGTAAGTTGACTAGCGATGGTGCTACTGATAGTATCTCAAAATTAAAGCATTTGAAGGAGATCAAGAAACCAAATTTCCCAGCCTTTATCATTTGATTGAGTTCGTATAAATTGTGTTACTAATTTTCTTGTTATTTTTTTTTGTTTTTTTTTTGTTTTTTTTTTGTTTTTATTTTGTTTTTTTTGTGTGACAACTATGGAAGATAAACTCCACAAAGAAAATTGTTAGGCTTTTAGCTCACGTTTTGATTTCATTAGAAACAATGTGATAAATAGAATCTTTATAGCTTTCCATCCAAGCAACCGCAGCATCGTCTGATCGCTGATACGAGCTAACCCAGACTAAATGTATTTAAATCAAAACAGGCCTTTCTAGGCCCACTTTGTCACACAGTCCTTTAACTTGGGGATGTCAGGAAAGGTACACGAGATGTCCGTATGAACTGGTCTGGAACCCGTTACGATTAAATAAATTCGATAAAATGAACGGTTCAGATCTTATGTTGACCTTTTAGAAGCGTTGATTACGCTTCACTGGATCTTTGTGGGGACCACTTGTAATAGATAAGGATCGTGTGTGCTAAGTCGTACCATATTCTGTGTGTGATCAATACACGTTGAGATGAAAATAAAGGAGTGGGGGGGTAAACGTGGAGTGTTCTCACTTTCTATTGGTTCTCTGTGCCGGCAACAACTAATCAGTGTTCTGTCTTAAAGATCTTCTTCTCCGTGAGTTCCATTATAAGATCAAAACTCATACTTCATCTTTTCTTCTACATCTTCTAAGAAAAATGCCGAGCAAGTGCGAAATCTTGTGCGAGATCTTGATCGCGATCCTTCTTCCTCCTCTAGGAGTTTGCCTCAGGCGTGGATGTTGCACTGTAAGTTCTCTTCTAACTCTCTCTCTCTCGGAATCCTCAACTCTGACTAATGAAGTGGAGTGGTTGGTGGAGTTTATATAATATTCAACTCTGGTTTGTTGGTTTCAGGTGGAGTTCTTGATTTGCTTGGTCCTGACTATCTTAGGCTATGTCCCTGGCATAATATACGCACTTTACGTGATTGTGTTCCAGAACAGAGATGAGTACTTCGATGAAGCCAGACGCCCTCTCTACTACTCTGCTTGATCTGATATCTGTTTGTTTCTTTGAAACTGTTAAACTCTTTGTACCTAATAAGTTTGATTTGTAATGTGTTTACTTGTGTACTGAAGAGATTTGTGAAAACATTGTGGGTTTGTTACATTGTTTTTTTTTCCTTTTGATTTATATATGCAAGATTGATTTTACTTGTTAGCTTTACTGTATTAAAGGTTACGAGCTCTGCTAAAATGTTTATGCATCAGGTTGTTTGCTAGGTTAGGTTATATCCACATAGGTAATGTTGATGCATTTTTTTTCTTTGTTGAGCAAAGGAATACCTCTCGGCTTCTCTCATCTTACTTCATGTGACTTTTGTATTGATACCAGCGTATTGTAGGTTATGTTACATATATAATTAGATTCCTTTGAGAGTTGAGAGATACATCTTCTAAACTGATTCTACTAAGATTTGACCCTAAAAAAAAATATTCTACTAAGAGAGTAGAACCATTTATATCCTTATGAAACATACAAACTTTGTCACTGATGATCTGTTTGGGAAAACTCGAAAAGCCTCAGGATGATCTGATGGATTACAGTAGCCTTGTTGTGCAAGTCTTCGCCTGCAATAGGTCTACGTTTGCGCTTTGTTTTCTTGATTTTCGTCTGCAATAGGCAATAGGTCTATATAATAATACTTGTAGTGCCCATTGTGAGTTTGATGAATAAGGGAAAATAAATGTGGTTGACGGGATTTTACACAATAAAGGTCGGTTTTGAGATTTCAGGGTTATAAAGAATTCTATTAAGAGTTCAATTTTTTTTTAATTAACTACGGATGCCGAGACCAACAGATTATTCTGTGTATACACTCAAATACTTTTGTTTTTAACAATTTAGAGACTATAATTTATATATATACTCTTACAATTCTAAAGATCTTATGCTTTTCAATTGACTGGACCGGTAAAAGAGTATTTCTACCGGTAAGGTAGAAATACTGATACTGCATGTAGTTGTGTACCAGTGATTTGTTTTTTCTAAAGTTTAGGGGATGTTCCAGATATCTGTACAAGTAATATTATGCAACGCAGCAGATTTGGCATACATTCCTCGTTGGCATGGGTTAATGGGGTTGGATCTTGCATATTCTTTTGAAGCCTCGAACTGAGAATAGCAGCAAAAAATTAACAAGAATCACATTAATAATACAACCAGAGAAAACAACTTTCAAACTTTAGACAGTTACAAACTCAATCTTTGTCCCCAAAAGTAAATCAAACAACCACAAATACAAACTCAATCAAACATGTAAATTCAAACCATTTGACGAGAAAAACAAAAATAATTAAAACCACAAGCCGCAGCCTAATATCTTGGTAAACCGATTAGAATGCGGCGAGCAGTAAAACAAAGGAAGTTACAACAGTAGATAGATAAGTAAGTGGGCTAGAGAGAATATTTCTAGTAGCCGACGACTTCTTCTTCTTCTTGGACTTCTTGGATTTCTTCACGAAAGCTCGAAGATGGTCATGATGGTGATGACCGTGAGACGAACCTTCCGGGTACTCTTCATGCTCAACTAGTTCACGACCCAAAGGAATGATCCTGGATCCGTCACGTTTGCATGAAGTTATGTGGGATTGAGAAAGTAGCAAGACGGAGACGATCAAAAATAAACCAAGAAGAGAAGATGTTCTCATCTTTTTTTGTGTCTTCTTTGACTAAATTTGGATTGAGAAAATGCAAAACTTGTTTTTGAAGTTATGAGTGTATGTATGTATATTTATAGATTTGTGAGAAAAGTAGCAGGGTCTCACTTCTATTTCGTGCACACAACCAAAACTTTTAGAGATGTCATCACAACAAGGCATTGACGAGGTCAAGACAGCTCATGTGTGTGTGTGTGTTTTGTTGTTGAAAAGATCTCTTACAGCCCAAAAAACATTTTCTCACGTTCCATTTCTTATTGGTCATATAACCTTGGTCAATGAATCACAAACTCACTTTTTTTTTTGTGACACCACAAACTCACATTTTCTATTGTTTAAGAAACAAAGTATTTAGAAATTATGTGTATCTCAACCCAATTGGCAAGTGTTTAGGGGGGCGACATATTTTTCTCTTGATTTGATGATCCCATTTACGTCTTGTTTAATCATAAATATTTTCTAAATTAATACATTTGGTTTTCAATTTTAAAATAACTTCAAGCCAACCGAAGTGGGAGGAAAAGAACAATTCTGTTTGATTTTGCTAGAGTACGGTACCAAGAAATTAAACAAAAATATATTGAGCTACATTTCGGTCTTTCTCACTAAATTAAATACTACTTTTCTTTAAAAAAAAATCAAAAACTATATTGTTTCATGATGCCTATTAATCATTATTGTTTTCATTCAGAAATTGTCAAACATTACCTACCATTCATCATACCTTTGATCTTGCGCATCTTGAACTAGTTTTATTGTTTATTATAACATGCTTGCTTATTAATTAAATATTTCTTCAAAGATTGTTAGAGTCTTAAGACTACCCATCCAACAATCTTCGTCGTCTGAAGTAATCAAGACCAAGATGTAGGCAACAAGCAAGTACATAGACAAATCAAGAAAAAACGAAACCAAATCACAAGATTGAAACTAGTCGGTATTACAAATATGGTATTAACTCAAAATTCTAAGAAAAAATGAATCCAAGGGCTCAAGCTACAAGGTGAACTAGAGAAAGAATCACCGTAATTCTTCCCTATTCACTGAACGTTATCTATGGCGTCAGAAAGTATAAAAAAATGCTATTTGGATTGTTCGTTGGGGTAATAAACAAATGAACTCAAAATGTGAATTTACTCACTAACAAATGGTCCATATAACAAAGAGGATACATAACCAAACTTATTCAAACATAGAGATATTAAAGCTTTTCAGGTGGAACCAGAAGTATCCTGCTGTAACAGAGATGAAACCACACAACAGCTTACACCAAACTACGGCAAGCCTCGACTTTGGCTGCTTGCGCGGCCAACAGAGATTCGCTTACACTCTTCATCACAGCATCCAAAACTGCTTTCTTGAACCGATCATCCTCCATTTTCATTAGAATTTCTTCCACCATCCCAAAATCTGATGCATTGGCCATAACCAAACTCCCAAGGATCTCCCCAAAGTTGTTTGGTGCCTTTGGCAGATCGATTCCAATGTCATCGAGGATAGACCCGTAAAGCAGACAACCACTCTCTATGTCTTTAGGAGTTAGAACCTTCTTAGAGACCAAATATTCCAAGAGTCTCACCACTGGTTCAACGAACGGTGGATTTTTCTCCAAGCCGAGGGAGATAGCTTCCTTGACGAGCTCCGGATGGTGAGATGGGGATTTAAGTTCCTCCACGCATTGCAATGCCTCATCCATCAGACGTACATTGAAATATTCCTCCAAAAGCGACTTGGTTTGTCTGCTGAGCATTTCTGAGTAAAATGAAGTGGCCATAGGAGAAGCTGCCTCTTGTGGCTGTGGTTGTGACTGGGGGTTCTCCAGAGCTGGTTTGCTTGGGGAAGGAAATTCGGATTAAGAAAATGCAAATCTTATTTTTGAGGTTTATGAGTGTATGTATGTATATTTATAGATTTGTGAGAAAAGTAGTAGGGTCTGACTTCTATTTCGTGCACACAACCAAAACTTTTAGAGATGTCATCACAACAAGGAATTGATAAGGTCAAGACAGCTCATGTGTGTGTGTGTTTTGTTGTTGAAAAAGATCTCTTACAGCCCAACATTTTTGTCACGTTCCATTTCTTATTGGTCAATGAATCACAAACTCACATTTTCTATTGTTTAAGAAACAAAGTATTTAGAAATTATGTGTATCTCAAATCAATTGGCAAGTGTTTAGGGGCATATCTTTCGGCGACAATTACGTCTTGTTTAATCATAAATATTTTCTAAACTAATACATTTGGTTTTCAATTTTAAAATAACTTCAAGCCAACCGAAGTGGGAGGAAGAGAACAATTCTCTTTGATTTTGCAAGAGTACGGTACCAAGAAATTAAACAAACATTACCATTCAGAAATTAAACAAACATTACGTCATGCATGCCTATTAATTATTATTGTTTTCATTCAGAAATTGTCAAAGATTACCATTCATCATACCTTTGATCTTGCGCATCTTGAACTAGTTTTATTGTTTATTATAGCATGCTTGCTTATTAGTTAAATATTTCTTCAAAGATTGTTAGTTAAGACTACCATCCAACAATCTTCAGTCGTCTGAAGTAATCAAGACCAAGATGTAGGCAACAAGCAAGTACATAGACAAATCAAGGAAAAACGAAACCAAGTCACAAGATTGAAACTAGTCTGCATTACAAATATGGTATTAACTCAACATTTAAAAAGAATGAATCCAAGGGCTCAACCTGTTTCCCAGCTAGCTTTGGAACATGATAGTGAATTACCGTATAACCCGAACTAGAAAGCTCTCTGGTGAATTAAGGAAGTGTGAAGGGCAACAAGATGAACTAGAGAAAGAATCCCCACACTTCTTCCCTAATCAGTAATCACTGAACGTTACCGATGGCGTCAGAAAGTATAAAAATGCTATTTGGACTGTTCGCTGGGGTAATAATTCTCAAAATGTGAATTCATTCACTAACAAATGGTCCATATAACGAAGGATACATAACCAAATTTATTCAAACATATTCAGGTTGAACCAGAAACGAAAAATGCTTATCAAAACAGAGGAAATAGAGGATGTATTGAAGTATCCTGTAACAGAGATGAAACCACACAAAAGCTTACACCAAACTACGGCAAGCCTCGACTTTAGCTGCTTGCGCGGCCAACAGAGATTCGCTAACACTCTTTATCACAGCATCCAAGACTGCTTTCTTGAACCGATCATCTTCCATTTTCATTAGAATCTCTTCCACCGTCCCAAAATCCGATGCATTGGCCATAACCAAACTCCCAAGGATCTCCCCAAAGTTGTTTGGTGCCTTTGGCAGATCGATCCCAATGTCATCGAGCATAGACCCGTAAAGCAGACAACCACTCCCGATGTCTTTAGGAGCTAGAACGTTCTTGGAGACCAAATATTCCAAGAGTCTCGCCACTGGTTCAACGCACGGTGGATTTTTCTCCAAGCCGAGGGAGATAGCTTCCTTGACGAGCTCGGGATGGTGAGCTGGGGCTTTCAGTTCCTCTACGCATTGTAATGCCTCATCCATTAGACGTACATTGAAATATTCCTCCAAAAGCGACTTGGTTTTTCTGCTGAGCACTTCTGAGTAAAATGAAGTGGCCATAGGAGAAGCTGCCTCTTGTGGCTGTGGTTGCGACTGGGGCTTCTCCACAGCTGGTTTGCTTGGGGAAGGAAGGGGTTTCGGCTGTTCGGCGCCAGTACCTTGTAAAAGGGCACTTGGTCTTCCAGCCAAGAGACCTCCACTGCCCTGAGGTAGGAGCCTTGAATTAACGGACGGTGACTTGTTGATAGCCGGAGACTGAACGCGCCCTGCAGGCTGCTGATTCTGCCTATTCCCTCTGGGCATGGAGCGGGACCGTGCCATCTCCCAGCCGTCATCATCTGTTACAGGCATCCCTGGCATCTGCCTAGCACCTGGCATTCCCGGCATCTTCCTAGCCCCTGGCATTCCAGGCATCATTCCTCCAGTACCAGAACGTCCATAAAAGTTTCCAGAGCCATCTGCACCAGCATCTGCACCACCACGGTTGTTATTATTTCTCATATTTGCCATTGCACCTGGGCGCAACCCTAGATTCCTCTCTGCTTCGGAGTGAATCTCAGTAATTTTCTTGGCTTTCATCTGCCATTTTCAACAAGAAAAAATGAAAACATAAGCACTGATAAGAAAACTCCGCAAGTAACTACAGTTAAGAACGGGGTAGAGTATAGATTCTCACCTCTTCCCGCCTTGGTACCCAATTGTTAGCTCGCAGATCAATAACATTACGGACCATAAATTTCAGGCGTGGCGCAAGCATCGGGTGCTTTGCAAGTTCCTTCATACGCTGGAAGTATGTGTCGTTTATACCTCGTGACCTTTGGCTCTCCTCGAGCTGTTTTCCAATAGTGATGAAAAACTGACAGAGAGCCTCTACATCTTCCTCTGCTGGGCAAGCTTTACTGTCACTTCCTAAAAGCTCCTGTGACCAGACACAGTTACCATGAGCTTTACAGAAAAAAAATATTACAAACGATAAACTTTAAATGGTGCAAAGCCAGAACGTGAGCTAACATACTCCGACGATGTGATGGACAATCTTCTCGGGCACCATCTTCTGCTTCAGAAGTTCACCAATTAAACGGATATTTCCCAATGTTCGAAGCTTCAACATTCTTTCCTTGTCCCTCCGATCCATTTCTTGCTCTGGATCAGTCATCAGTTTGATTTCTTCCTTCAATTTGTCAGCTCCCTCAAACTTTTCTTGGCAATTATTCAAAAGCAGTCTTTTGAATGTTATTTCTTTTCCACCAGCTTCCTCGGATGGAAACGAAGGCAGCTTTCCATTGATATCAAAACACAAAAGAGCATACATCTGACAAAACGTGGGCTCTAGTACAGCCTTCTCAAAAATCAGCTCTATCACTCCCTGAATGAGGAAAAAAAGAAGAGATAAATCATGCCATGCAAAGAGAGGTACCAAATAAATACAAGCCAAAAGCACACGGAATTGGGAAGATACCTTTAGGATATCTGCAGAAGTGATCCCAGAGTCGATTAACTGACCTTTAAGGAGATCATACTTCTCAGGAGTCATCTTGTTCAGAATACTGAAGAGAGTCATAATTATACGATTCAATCAACTACATAAAAAAGCAAATAATCCAAAAAAAAAAAACATTCATTATATAGTAAAGGAAGAAGACAATACCCTTTCACGGTCTTCAGGACTTGATCCTTTTCCGAAAGAGTTCCTCTTTTAGCAGACCACGGAACCTCTGCTTTCACCAGAACAGGAGGAGGACCAGACTGTTTCAGCAAAGTAATCATGTTTAATAACACGCAAATACCCACCCAAAACCAAACCAAGATATTGTCACAGCATATAAAGTGCCAGAGTAGTCAAAACTCACCCCAGCACGGGCATCTCTAGGTTCACGTTGGTCTTCCCTTGACCTTTCTTTACTCGGGGAAGGAGCTGGTGCACGAGTATGCCAGTCACGGTTATCAGTCTCCGCGAAACGATTCTGAACCCCACCTGCAGGCTGAAAAAAGACCAAAAAGAAAAGAAAAAAATTAACAATAAATCAAAAGAATCTCACTTACCTAAAGCCACAAGACAAAAAAAAAAACACTAACCTTGCTTTCTGAACGGCCCCAGCTCTGCTCTTCACCGAAGAGATCAGATGAAATCTCCCGACTGAGCTTCAAAATTTCCTCAGAGACTTGGATTGCCTGCACACACAAGAAACATTGTGAATGGCCTACATCAAGAACAATTCACCTCAGGGTAACTAATAATAACCTCTTTAAGCTGAAGCAGCTGTTCTCTGGTGAAACGCAGAATCTCATGACCTTCTCCTCTCTAACAAATACATACAAAAAAAAATCCACTTTAGGTTTCGGATTCAATAAGCATGAATGAGAGCTCAAAAATCAATAATCCATAATTCAATTTCAAAATCCAGATTAATGAATCCCAATGAGAAATCGAATGTAATATTATATATACCCTAACGGGAAAAGAAGGAGCGTCGCCGGCGCCATTGGTGAAATCAGAAGAGGAGGAGGAGGAGGTAGGACGATGCGCGAAGAGTCTGCTTCCTCCACGACCACCACCTCCAGGCCTTAAGCTCAACACGGGGCGGTCACCTTGCTCCATCGTTTTTTTAGATCTATCGCAGGTAGATGAAAGAAGGTTGTAACTGAGAGTCTGCAGGACAAGACGAGCGAAATTAGGGTTTCTGACCAACACTAGGATGATGAATTGATCGAAGAGGGAAAAGCTTACCGGAGAGAAAAAATAATAAAAGAGGAAGCGGCGCAGGAGCTTTGAGAGCTGTTTTAATATCTGTGCCCACAAAAACGTTTTAGGGTTTGGGTTGGGCCTCAAGCTAACCATCTGATTTATATTTATACCAACAGTTTAGACTCGAGATTATATTTAACTAAGAAAATTAAATAATTAAATTATACTATTTATAAAAAATGTAAATATATAAAATTATTATTAATCAGAAAATTTAATGTAACATTGGATAGTATTTAAAACAATCAATTTAGAGAAAAAAATACGCATTATAAACCTATATTATTAGCAGAAAATATATATCAGATCCAGAAGTTATCTTCATGCTTTTTAGTTTTTATTAGCAAAAAGTATTAGATTAAGAAAATTTTTCAATTTATAATAATTTATTATATAACCAACAATTTATAATAACGATAATAAAATTCATGTATAAGTATTTATTAGTTAAAATAATGGTCTAAATCAGATTCTTATACTAATAAGATTGATGTTATACAATTTTAGAAAAGTAATTTGAGTTAGAAAAAAAACGATTAATCATGTTCTCGTAATTATTAGGAGGAAAGAGCTTTAATAGGGAACGAAAAACGAAACTACTAAAACGGTAATTTAAAAAAAAAAAAAATATAGAAGTTACAAATTTTATTTAACTTATTGCTGACATTTATTTCATAGATTTTTAATTGGAAACGTTATTACCGGAGTTTATGAAAGTTAATCATGTTCACAGACAAGAAATCTCACTAATTATGACACTTGGACACCCTTCACTAATGTTTTTTTTAATTAAAAAAAAAATGAAAGATACGTGTTGTTATCTGGATAAGATATGTTTTAAAAAAAAAGAATATTTCCTATTTTTCTAGTTTCAACGATTCGTAGAGTGTGGCTGTGCTTCTAAAAAGCGCCATGACTGGGATCACCAGGTCCAGCACCATCTCGTTCAACGCCATCGTCGCCGGAACCACCAAAACGGTGTCGCATCACCCATTTTCTGTCAAGTCTAACCTCTTCGGTTTTCGACTCTATCTGCCTGAACTATCATCAGTTATCACTCTCTCCTCTTACCATCGCCGTTTCCCCGCCATCGCCTGCCGTTACGGTGGCGGCGGTGGAGGAGGCGGAGGCTCTCGATTCCCCGGAGATAGGCGTGGTAGGCAAAAAGAATCCGAGGATGACGATGCGCTTGATATCTCTGCTATTAGGTAAAATGATTGATGGATACTTGGGATTTGAGTGAGTGAATGTCTCTATGCTGAAGCTGTGTGTTGACTTTGATGTAGGTCAGCTACTGTCAGGCTCATTGATGGGCAACAGAACATGGTAAATGAACGTGCTTTGTGTTTAGTTTTGATTTCCAGCAAAACAGAACAAACATAAGAGTTTATTTGTTGTTCTGTAGATTGGTATAGTTTCCAAGGAGGAAGCTGTTAGAAGAGCTGAAGAAGCTGAGCTTGATCTGGTATATGTCTTTTTCTTTGTAACTTCAAACCTTATAGAGAGATACGTTACCTTGAAAAGCATTGTCCTTTTGTGATGGTTCTTTCAGGTGATTCTTTCACCTGATGCAGATCCTCCGGTTGTCAGAATGATGGATTACAGGTGAATCATCTTTAAATAAAATGTTTGCGTATATCATATGGACTGTTTAATATTTGATTATTTTCCTTTCGTTTCGTTCTATCAGTAAGTATAGATACGAACAGCAAAAGCGGAAAAAGGAACAGCAGAAGAAAAGTACTGAACGTTCTTCCCTGCTTAAGTCACATTCTTTGATGTCGTAATTTAATTGATTCTTGTAACTGAAGCTTGTTCTTATGTCAGCAACTCGCATGGACTTGAAGGAGCTTAAAATGGGGTAAATTGGGCCTTCTCTGTTTCTCTCTCTCTCTCTCTATTGTATGTGCTGTTGCAAGTGACTTGTTTTGGAACTTCTTCTTCTTCTCAAAAGGTTTCTTTTTTTTTTTTTTGTTTCTCTGATAGTTATAACATCGACCAGCATGACTATTCTGTACGCATGAGAGCAGCCCGGAAGTTTTTGCAAGATGGTGACAAGGTTGTTCTCATTTACTTTCTTCTGTTGCTACTGGAAGCGTATATAGGCGAATATGATCCATTCTGATTAATATCTTTGCTGCTATGTGACCAGGTTAAAGTGATTGTGAACATGAAAGGCAGGGAAAACGAGTTCAGAAATATTGCTATTGAACTCCTCAGACGTTTTCAGACTGAAATAGGAGAGGTATGTATGTACTGTTCTCTACGCTCCTTGGTGTTTTTTTCTAATACAAGTTTAGTACTGGATATGCATCTGCTTTGCTCCTTAGTGGATCTTGTTTGTTGAGTCGCTGGAACTTGTCAACATGTGCAGCTTGCGACTGAGGAAAGTAAAAACTTTCGGGACAGAAACTTGTTTATTGTCTTGGTGCCAAACAAGGAAGTTGTTCGGAAAGCACAAGAACCATCCCCTAAAAAGAAGAAAAAGCCAGCTGATGATCAAGTTTCAGCTGCAGGTATAACTGCAACTTAAAGTATCTGAATATATGATGCACAATTGTCCCAAGGTATAATGTCACAGAGAGTTTGATAAGTGTCTTGTATAGTTCCCTTTCTACTATGCTTCTTGCACTCCCATGTATCTGTAACCATAGAAAAGTATCTGAACGAAGATTTTTCGTATGCCATAAGTTTTCAGCTTTTTAAGCTTATTAGTCGTATAGATTGTAACAAAGGAATCAGTACTTAAAAAGAATTATCAGTTGTGATGTAATGTTACATAAATTTATAGGATTTGTTGGTTGCAAAACAGTGCAAGTAATTTGTAACAAAATAAATTAATACTAATAAAATTGATTCTACCTAATAAAACACCTAAGAAAACCCACATCAGAGTTTACATGGGAACAAATAAATTGCTTTTTCCTTTTGCTGTGTTCCTATGCTAATGTTACATAACAAAAAGGAAAGTAAATAAAAATACTTCTACGAGAAATGTGGGTGTATCAAAGAGCAATTTACAGATCAGTCATCAGTGGTGAGCGTGTGGAACCGTAAGTGTGTTAATTATGGCCACGGAAGCTTGCTTAATGGCAACAATGAAGAAGTCTCCTCCTCTGTATTTTCTTCTTCTCCTTCCCTCTTAGTTTGTATCAGATGAGTCCTCAAGCTACACTCTTTTATCTGTTACATGCCACCAAAACTCGGTTACCATTCATTTTACACGGAGTTTAAATTACTGGACTAGATTGTTGTTGTTACCTGCATGATCGCAGTTGAGGCCAAAAGATCTTCGCATTTCCCTTGCATAGAACTCTCTTTTGTAACTACAACAGCCAGTTCTGACACCATTTTATTCATCTCCTCCACCTGCAAACACAATCACAAGGAACAGTGGACGCATGCTTGAGAGATGTCTGAGAGGGCTACATTTGAAAAAAAAAAAAAATTCACTAAATAGGCCTCTCACCTTTGAGAGTAAAGACCAAATGGACGATCCCATAGCCTGCATTACATCGAGAGCCGAGGACATAGCTGCTTTCAAAGATTCAACATCCGCCTTTGTACCTCCACTCACTGGAAGGCGGAGAGTATTAGCTTCTAAATCTGCTATGGCCCCAACTAAAGAACTAACATGGTCTCTTTCGAGTGTGGCCCATTCTTCAAGACTCACCATCTGTGCACATGTTTATGCATCAGCATGGGAATGAAAAGTAAGTATACAACAGAGAGAGAGAGAGAGAGAGGGATCCTACTTGGTCGTTTAGTAGTGAGTTGAGTTTGATCTCTAGCTTTAGCTGTTGCAGGCCAATCCTTTGGCTAGTCACATCATCCCGTAGCTCTGATATCGCATGCCACACATTAAATAGAGTTTCCTGAAAAACATTCATCAACCTGTTGAAGAACCGTTCATGTTGCTATAGAGGACAGTAAGTATTATTATATAACCTCGGACGTTAATCTTTGAATGTGCATTACAGCTTCAGCTTGCGCAATTGCAAACCGCCACTGTAGATATCTATTGTGGAGCAGACGCAGTTGATGAACGTCTTCGATGTAGCTTGCTTTCTTGCCTTTCTTCACATCCGTGATAAAGCTGAGAACCGAACTTGTGGTGCTGGATTGTGTAGAGTTGCTTGTTTGTCTTATCCGGGAAGGACTTACCCCTCTTGAAGGTGGAGTTGATGGTCTAGCAAAAGAGGAGGTGCTTGTAGTGACACGTGAAGGACTTACACCTCTTGCAGGACTCACTCCTCTCGAAGTACTCAATCCTCTTGCAGGACTCACTCCTCTGGAAGCACTCATGCCTCGGGAAACAGAGGATGAAGATGAAAACGATGTTCTACTTGGTGAAGCAGGGCGAGATCCAGGAGCAGACAATGGATGCAGCCTAGCTACAGCAGTTGCCAATGTTGCTCTATCCATCGAACTTGCAGACAGAAGTCTTTGAGCCCCAGAAGTTCGAGCTACGTTATTATCTTCCGACTTCGTTGGAGACAGTAATCCACCTAGACTAGATGTGGTACTAGAAGTTTTATGCAACGGTTTGGAACTGCTGGACAAAGGTAGTGACATTCTCCTAAGAGACGGTCCCATTCTAGACCCTGAAGTTGTTAAACCCCTTGAAGTCCTGTCGCCAAGATCCAAGCTTCTGTTTAAAAGATTCGAACCGAGCTTACCACCGATTCTACTAGGCCATCGATGCTGTTCTATTAACCTACTGTGACCACCATCTGCAGGTTTCGAATTCTCTGAAAGATTCTCTGCATTCTTCTTTGCTTTCAGTGGACTTATCTTCCTTTCTGGCGTAGGTTTCCTTGATGCAGAGGTCGTTTCAGCCTTGTGCTTCTGAGCTATATTCGAAGAAGGTCTCAACGTTCGATCAACAGAAGAACTCCTAACCGTTCTCTCCTTCTTACTAACAGGGACAGAGACAGAATCGGACTGAAAGGAAGCGCTGAGGCTTCTCATAGTGGAAGGCCATAAGCTCTCAGGCAAACGGCCTGTAGATAGACGCCTAGATGAAGCTGGTAAGTCTATAGAGACATCACGTATAGGCGTGGAGGAAGCTGTGGGGGAGAGAGGTGTCGAAGGACGCTTCCTGTCAGCAGAAACCGCTCTTTTGGCGGCCACGGACTGAGAGGCGGAAGAGACTGTTGGCCTTGTGACGCTTGGAGAAGGACATCTCCCGGTTCTGGTTGGTGTGGGTGATCTGTATCTCGAACTGACCTCAGTTGTTCGAGGACGGCAAGTGAGAACAGCGGGCGCATTGTTCTTATCTGATGGAATAAGACGTCGTCGTCTTGTGGGATCTGTTGTTGCTACATCCATTCAAAGCTAAGGAAACAAAAGTTGCATCGAGTGGAGTCAGTAGTTCACGCCTCTCTCAGTTCTTTCTGTATTGGAGCTAAACAGTAGGAAACAGTAAAGGGAGTCTTTTTAAACCTGCAAGAAAGCCAAAACACAGGAGAAACAGTAAGAAATGGATGCTAACATAGATTTTAATCTGACATGATCCAAGAAGTGCCATGATCAGATTGGCTGGAAAGTTAAATGGACCAATATTCTCCATTTCCATCATAATTCAATGAGAAACAAATAGTATCAAAAGAAATTTAGTATATTAAGATTTTGAATAATAATTTGTGTGATAATAAATGTATGATCAGTGTTAGACATTGACAATTACAGGTCTTGGTGTATCTCAAAGTACGTGGATGGAAGAATCAAGTATTGGTGCCCACTCTCGGATTGTGATGATTCATGAAAATTTTGTTCACCAAAACTGAGAAAGTGAAGCAAAATCACAAATAGAAACAAAACACTTTTTTGTAACTGTGTTGAAAGGAGTGAATGAGATGTGTAATGACGAAGAATCCAAAAAAAAAAAATGCAAAATTTTGTCAGTTTACCGACAGACTTGTGTCTCGCAACACAGAGACTCGTGTTTAAATCACAAACAATAATCAGGAACACAAAAAAAAAAAACGAAACAGGAATATGAAGTATTTAAAGATTCGTAGTTTCTATATCAATAAATCAAAACCAAAACAGTCATAGTTGTTTCTTTTCCTAACTCAGATCGCAATATTAAATTAAAAAAAAAAAATCAATGCCCAGATACTTTTCTAGGGTTCTTCTGATTTTTTTATAGAATCAAAATTGGGAACTTGAGATCTGAGGGGGTTGCGAAAATAGAAAAAAAAAAATCTTACCAGGAAAAGAAGAAATAAAGCGCTTTGATTTCAAAAAAGGAATCCCGTGATTCTCCTCGCTGAATCTTTCTCTTCAAAATGGGGGAAATGCAAAACTCGATCTAATAAGTATTTCTCCGGCGGCGATGAGGAATGCTGGTGTGATTAAGAAGAAACCAAAAACTCTAGAGAGATGAAATTGATCGGGAGGAGATTGAAGGATCAGAGAGATTAAAGAGAGAGAGAAGGGCGTTATTTTCGCGCCACCTAATTAAAAGAGTCTTTCACTCTTCTCATTAATACTAGTACTAATTATATCAATTACTAACGAATTTTGATTTTTTTTTCTCCTTAAACTAATCTTTTATTTAATTTAGTTTGCGTTAATCTAGTTTTCTAGTAAGGTAAATCATGTTTGACCCAACCAAAATTATAAGAAGCTCTCTAAGACGAGATTAGTTACGTTGATCTAGGTGATTGATAGTCAACATCTGATAGGTTTATAGTATGTACCTCCCTAATGTCACGCATACGTTTCAACGGAGTCCTTGATCTTTGTAACCTTTTTTCTTTCTTTTTGGTTTCATTCATCTTCTAGAAACTGTTGATGGAGAGATTGCATTCGAGATCAAATGTGACAAAAGTTTATCGAGCTGATGATTATTTCGTTCTTTCTTTTAACACTTTTTGTATATATACAGATTATCATTTTCGCCGAAAGCTTAATTTACAGCTGCTTACCTTTCACACCTAACCTTGCCTATAATCACAAGTGTTAAAAGGAAAAGAGCTCTCACACAAGCAATTCAAAATTGAAAAAACAAACAATGCAGAAATGGAACTATGATGGTTACTCCTGATAAATGTGTCTGGTCTCTTCTATTTTTTTTTATCCTAGTGAAAAGAATATTTACCAAACACTGACAGTTGCTAGCTCCAAACCAAGTTTCTTTTAGAATTCCTTGTTTAATCTAATCTATTAATTTAGGGTTCTATTTTTATCTACTATTAACAAGTCATAGTAGGACCACTTAAAGAATTAGTCAATATGACATATTTGATTATTTATATTAACAATAAACCAACTATAAATATATTAACAATAAACCAACTATAAATTTGATTTTTTTAATTATAATAAAATCTGTTGAGAAAGAATCTAACAAAATCTTAGTTTAAAATTTAAATATTTTTTTATAAATAACACATTAATATATTTCGAAATTAGTAATATAATATTATTATAAGTAAATTTAAGTAAAACTTATTATAAAAAGAAAATAAAAAATTCTTTATATTAAATTTTTATAGATTCTATGATATATTCCGTATTATATAAAAATAGAAGTGCTATATGAATTAAATATTAAAAATATATTAAATAGGTAAATTAACAAATTTTTTTATTTTATTTTTTAACTTAAATAAATTATTGATCATCATTATAATGGATTAAACTTCGAAAACTATATAATACTTTTATATTAAAATAAATGTATTAACATAAGTTAAAATTTTATATTTACAGCCATACATTATCTTTTTATTTATTTTGAAACTATTAGCAATATATTGCTTAAAAATGTTTATGTACAAAAATATAATAGTATATAATAACCTTTAGTTCATATACTATTTAAAAATATGTTATTAGTAAAATATGAAATTTCAGTAATTCGTTTAAAATATTAGTGACAAAAATCAAATTTTAATTATAAATTTTATTTTATTTTAATTGTAACAAAATTTGTTGATAAAATAATTAAAAATATCACCAAAAATTCAAATATTTTATAAAATGATACAGTAATGTAGTACCAAAACAAATTCAAAATTCATGTATTATTCCAAACTCAAATAGTTGTGTAATTTTCCAAAGTTGTCTCGAAAAAATATATTATTTTGAAAATAAATATTCAAACTCAAAATAATAATATTTCAAATTTTACAAAAGACAAAATCATGGATAATAAAGATTAACTTTTTGAAATGTACCTGAAAAAAACTAACTATATATGTTGTAAAAATTTAAAGTAACCTAATGTTTTGACGTCTTAATTTAAAAAAAAAATAGAACTTAATATCATAACATCCAAAACAAATATCCTATATAATAAATTTAATAAAATAGTATGATAGATACTACTATGTATAAAGTTTACTAAAACAATAGGATTATATTATTTAAAATAAATAAATCCCGTAAAATACTAAAATGAGATATGTTAAAGTATATTTTCTTAAACACAACATGTAAATATAATTATTTTAGTCATATTTATTTTCTATAATATAAATAAATAAAATTTAAAAATGTATTATATGCAAAATGTTTAAATTAAAGAAAACAACATAATTTGAATGGGGTTCTCTATTTGAGTATTTCATATTTTTATTTTATTTTACCTAACTCGAAAATATATTAGTAAGTAATAAAAATCAATAACAAAGTAAATTTTTTTTAAAAAACCATTATATATTAATAATACTGAATAAAAAATATAAACAATAATATGATACAGTAATACAATATATAACACTAAAATAGAAATTATATATTTAAAACATTTTTAATAATATAAAATATATATAAAAAATATAAATATATCTGCACGAACGTGCGGGTTAAAATCTAGTTAATATATATATCATAGTTGATTATGAAAAAATCTTTCACATTAAGCATATAAACAAATCTGCAACCACATGGATTGTACGTTATATGGTTTTTTTTAACACAATACGTTATATGGTTCACTTGACACATTAAAATTCTAATGGCTAATTGCATTGTTTATTCTCTTAACTCTTAAGGGGCTACGTTATCGCCCTCAGAATCGTCTACACGTTCTTTATCTAAATATACATGCATAACATAATCAGAGCACACAATAGTAAAATACAATACCTCGATATCTTTATTTCTAATCAATGAGTTTCACTATTTTGGTCGATTCTTGTAGTATGATAAGGTTCAGCACATTAGTTCCAATAAAATAACAAATTTTAGAAACAATGAATAGATTTTTAATTGTTTACAAAAAAGAATAGATTTTTTTAAAATAAAGTTTGCACATGAGATGATTCGGACATATCATATGATCTTAAGCTTTCTATAGACCTTTGTCTCTCTTCATTTGTGTGTCCCTTATCTCGTGGAGTCTTGCTTCATATTTACTTCCACTTGGAGACTTCTATGCATTATCAAATATTAAAAAACAAAATCATCTTTCTTTCTCCACTCTTCTTTTATACTGGCTACACATGTATGTACTGACAATTTTTTTTCAGGATCATTGAACCTAGCACAAATATCTATTCATCTACTTTCGTGGCTTCAATTTCTCCAGAAATCTCAAGATTAACGTTTTCTACCTATATATAAAAACAAAAATCTTAGTAATATTGTCTACCAAGATATTCAATATAATCCTTTCTTAAAACATAAATAAATAAATATTAGTATATTTCAATAAGAATCTACAGATGAAATTTGTTAGTTAGATACAATTCTATGTTGTTACAATTCTATAATCTGAATAAATATATACAGAAATTGATATTGTATGGGTATTTTTGCTTCTTTATTTCTTGTTATCTAATTAACCAAATCTCCTATAGCACACCCAACTGCGAAGCGTGACAATGGCCACAAGAAAGGCTGAAGAGAGTGATCACGAAACCAAAAATGTTTTTAATTTAGCCAAATTTTAGTGGTATAACTTGTGACTCAAACCTTTTGAACATATAGATTCGCCATATCGACGTTGAAAAGAGTTTCTAACGTGTGATTTGTTTAAAGTGACATTTGATACAAAAGTCTTCCGCGTGTAGCTTTTATGCGGCCCTCATCTCATGCTCTTGAGACGATTACTTCTCGCCAAAGTCTTGATCTCTCAAGAATATATTTTGGTTCACATCAACAAATCCGGAAAAATGAAAGAACACGACTTAACACCTATGCTATTGATGAACCACTAATCAAAGATGAAGTAAAATATCATAACATACTGAGGAAGAGAGATCAAATGAATTAAAAAAAAAACAAAGTCGCTGTAAAATACACTAGTTTACTTTCTTAACTCCTAATGTTTGGGTTACTAACATAATTCTAAGGCAAAAATCTCTTCCAGCCGATGTATAATATGTATCAGTTCTTAAGCTTTTGATACAGCAAAATACAGAGGAAGAAGCAGAGTCCTCATTGATGTACTCCTTCTTCTTCAACATCATCATCATCATTAGTACTTTACAAGTCCAGCACCTTGAGCCTTTCCAATAACCGACTCTACGGTTCCATCAAAGAGATCAAAGCTTTTCGCAACAGCAAAACCTGAAAACATACCGTCCACTGCAGCACTTACAATCCCACCAGCATACCCAGCTCCTTCACCCACTGGGTATAAACCTTTCAAGCTCGTGCTCTCGTATGTCTCATTGCTTCGAGGTATCCTAACAGGAGAGCTTGTTCTTGTCTGTTTAAAAAAAAAAGTTTAAACATTGTTTATCTCTTTACTGAGACAGAACAAGTTATATATATTTAAAATACCTCTACACCGTGGAGGAGTGCTTCCTCTGAGATGAATCCCGGTAACTGAAAGTTCAAATGTTTTAGAGAAAAAACAGAAGCTACAGGTTTGTTTATATAGCAATGTGAAAATATTGAACCAACCTCTTTCTCAAACATAGAGAGAGACTGTCGCAGAGAATCTGTGATATGAGCAGGAAACAGTTCATGCAGGTTTGCAGACTTCACTCCTAATCTATAGCTTGATGAAGGTAAAGGTGTTTCTGTTTTAACAGCACAAGAATAACCAAATCACTTTAAAACAAACCACAACTTAAACAATATAATGTGAACTGAGTATGAAAGGAAACTGGTTGTTTTACCAGATAACTTGCTTTGCAGAAAATCAGTAACCCTTTGTACCGGAACTGTGAAATTGCCACCACCCATTATAGCCGCTCTTCTTTCAAACTCTCTCTAAAGAAAAGCAAAAAAAGATCAAAATGAGATCAAAGTAATAGAGTCATACAATCAACATTCAGATTGATACCTGAAACTCAATCCCAGCTAAGGGTCCAGTAAGATTGAGAAGATCAAAGTCTTTTGCTGAGACTGTGACGACTAGTGCAGCATTAGCCCACTTGGATGAGCGGCGAGAGAATGACATGCCATTGATGCAGAGTTCGTTTGGGTTTGTGCTGGTGAGAACAACCTGCAAAATACATAGAAACGGTCTTATTCATATGATAGTTCTTAAGAACAAAACAGTAAAGACACTCTGTACCTGACCACCAGGACACATGCAGAAGGAGTAGCAACTACGTTTTGAGGAAGACTGAGAGAGTTCCTCGTCTTTATCATTCACGTATTGAACAACCTTATAGTCCGCCACTGGGACTTTACCTCGTCCTTTACGAACTTCACTAGCTAAATCTGAGTACTACATTGCAAAGGAAGAGCATCACAACTTCAGCAAACACATGGGATCTGAATGATACAGTGAAGATATCTGTTGTTTAGTTTAACCCTAAACCAACCTGTATACTGTTAATTAGCTCCTGAGGATGCTCAACGCGCAAACCAACCTGATCCAACACAAACATATGATGAAACATGGCCAGAGAAGATATTCTATATAACAGAACTTACGGCGAAATCTTTTGGAGTCAGCTCCACGTTACGAGAAAGAAGCATCTCATAAGTGTCACGTGCTGAGTGACCAACTGCAAGAACAACCGAATCGAATTTTAAATCCTTGGAGGTGCTACTCTGCAAATGGTCTGTTGAATCCGAAACTCTGACTCCAACAACACGAGAATCCTCTACAAGAAGATCGTCCACACGAGTCCCAAACTTGATACTCACCTGCTTAAGCAAATATGCGATTTAAAGAGGAAATCTCACAAAGGCTTTTAATTCAATCTAACTGTTTTTGAAAACTTACTCCTGCGCTTTGAAGATAATGTCTGAAATTACGGAGTAATGGAACTAACTTATCTGTTCCTAGATGAGGCTTTCCATTGACCAGTATGTTATCAGGAGCACCAAAATGAACCAACGTCTTCAACACCTGCAACAATTGAAAAGATACGGTCACATTTTTACTCAAACTTGTTTAACAACTAGGAGGAGTCTCAGGATCCTAACCGCTAAAACAGTGGCACTGTTCTTCCCTATTCGAGTAACGAGCTTTCCATCACTCCAAGTACCTGCACCACCCTGCGAATGCATAAGTGCTTAAAGTATATGACTTTGACAATAACAAACCAGCAACAGGCTAAAGAGAAGAAGTTTCTTTAAACCTCGCCAAAGCAGAAGTTACTCTCCATATCCAAGATCTTACGAACTACCAAAGCGCCTATATCACGTCCCCTTTCTTCCACTGCTTGCCCTCTTTCAATCAATGTCACATCAGCACCAAACTCTGCAAGAACAAGAGCTGCAAACAAACCAGAAGGACCACCACCAACAACTGCAATCCTCGGTTTGCTTCTTCCTCCTCCTCCTCCTCCATTGCCGTTGATAACCTTAGGTTCATGCTCTCCAACTGCTGCATCACCGTTGATTCTTCTTCTACACTCGTTAACTACACTAATCAAGTCACCAGAAACAGTCTTCTCAGGAGGAAGATGCTCAACGAGCCCAAGCTTGGGCTCTAACCGGAATATAAAATCATGAGCACGAGGCTCTAACTCAAGAAGCGTCTTCACATCCAAGTCCACAGTATACACAAACTTAGCTTCTTTCAGAATCTAAACAAAAAAATATGAAAACTTTCACACTCACTTGATACTCTCTAACCATAACAATAACATATGGAACCAACCAAACAGACCGTAACATACCTTCCTAGCGTCAAAAGACTTCCTCACCACAGAAAACGCTTCTTCTGGCAACATAGAAGCAACCTGAAGATTCCACAGGACATAAAAGTTTCGAACTTTTCATATAAAGTTTCGAACTTTTCAACTAAAGTTTGGAACTTTTCAACTCACCGGAAACTCGATGACTTTCGCGATGGCTTGAAGCAACGCTTGTGAGATTCCGAGAGAATCTTTTCCAGGGTCGTCTCCGACGGGGACTCCGAGCTTGGAGAGACGCCAGACGCCTTCGAGCTTGTTCTTAACCTTTGCCGCAGCTTCCTTCTTCTCTGTTCTCAGCTTCTTCCTCTCGGAAGGGTATCTCCGCTTCCCGGTTCGCTTTGCGGCGCAGAGGATACGGTTTGTTTGGAAAAGTGGATAAGAGAGTACTGGTCTTGGAAATGGAATTCGCAGGTCATGGCTGCTGCTCGATGAGAGGAATGAAGGAGTGAAGACAGTTTGGGAGAGAGACATAACGCTCAAGCTCTCTCTCGTTTCTGTTCCGAAGAGTTATCCTATACTGAATTCACTCGAGTCCGGTTACTATGGTGTCCAAACCGGTTTGTTTGGTCTGGTTGATTTGGTTTAGGGTTCTAAAATTAAGATTTTTTTTTTGTCTATCACACGAATATTTTTCAATAAATAAATAATCTGAAAAATATTTTACTACAATTTCATTTCATTTTTCGTATTATCAAAAAAAGTTATGTTACATGTTTATTATCTACAGGTGAATACTATTGTCTTTTGAATATGGTCTGAATTTAACTTCTGTAGAATCGTGACAATTCTACAAAGATTCTACAAAATTTAACGTCTGGTGTGTTACATGTTATTTATGTCACAATTCTACAAAATTCTATTACATGTTACATGGTCTGAATTAAACTTCCATTTGTCTTTTGAATCTTTGTTTTTTAAACAAAACAATTGGACCATTTTTGATTTTTGTGCATGTCATCTTTGCAAGAGAGGCTAGGCTAATCTTATTTGTATTGTTCTAATTTCACCTGATGTACCGGAAGAAACCTTTTTTTTTCTTCTTATTATCATCATGTGATCATTAACTAATTCATTTGCAAATGCCAGCATTTGGTATTCAACATTCAAATATATTGGCTTGTTTGTCAAGTTAAAGAAACTCCAACTGTGAACCTAAAATTGAAGGCTTCGCAATAGAATTACATTACCAAACTAGTTACAGATATATACAAAATTACATAAATTCATGAATACCAAATGTTGATCTACTCTATAAATCTAAAAACAACAAACAATCCCGTGTTTTGAAGAGGCTACAAATCTTGTTAGCATCTCAATGATGTTGTCTATGGCAATATCACATTTTGTATCAAAACATTTAAGATCATGAGGCCATAGAAATGGCTAGTGGCATCTCACTTTCATGAGAACCAACACTAGAGGTTGACATTCGTTTCTTCGATTGGTTCCCTTCCATGGACACTAGAACTTGGCCTTGTAGATTGCCTATATCCTCTGGATTATCATTATCAAGAGGTTCTAATGATTTCTCAGGAGGGTCAAGATCAGATGGCATGGTCTCTCTGCTTGCTGTGTTATCATTACCACCAGATCCAATGACCATCCTAAATCCAAAAGTGCGTGAAACGATGCGGTATACAAAGGTTAGAATCCAAAAGAACCAAGGGAGACAAACAAAGAAAATGCCGAGGTAAGAGAGCCATATTGGTGGGTAAGGTAGGATTGTGTATGCAATAAGACAACCTCCTCCGACAGCTATGGACAAGAAAAGAAACAAGGTAATGAGACAGATGAATGCCCTCCCCGCCTGTGGATCTGGCACAGGCATTATTCTTTTAATGAAAGATCAAGGAAAGTTTAAGGGTTACTATATCATCCTCCATTTACAAGGTTGATAGGTTGCTATATTGACGATGTTCAGCTTGAATCAAGAATAAAATCCCATACAAACAAAAAAAAAAATAGCGATTGAGGAGAAAGAAACCACAAGAGGATATCTCTGTGTTTGATTGTGTACGACTTATAATTTGACAAGAATAGCCATTAGTCTCTCTTCTTCTTTTTCTCCATTTGCCATTCCATAGGGGAGGGACGTCCGTAGATAAAGGACCTATAACATTGAATATATTGTTGGATCAAAATCATTTAAAAACTTTTTGTAATCTTAATTAATCAGAATATGTTCTTATGTGTACGTGTAAATTTACATAAATACCAAGATTAAATGCGACTATAGTTTTATTAGTATAATATATTTATCATCAAAATACAATACACTATTCTAGTTCTCGATGTTTCTTTCTGTATTCAACATATCACATATGGGACGTGCAAAGATGATAATTCTTGCAATTATGCACATAACAAGATGAAAATGAATACGTTCCATTTTTGTATTTTATAAGTGATCACTGCTGGCTAATATAAAAATGAGTATGCTCCAGTTTTGTATTTTATAAGGTGATCACTGGTTATTTGATAATATGTTTTAGTAACATTCAAAGCATAAATTCAAGAAATTATATCACTTCTGCTTTGCTTTTAAAATAATTTCGAAGCCTTGTTTCTACAACTACAACTTAGATTACCATAAGTGGCTTAAAATAAACATCATTGACTAGTGAATAGTGATTACAAAAATGGCAAGTTACTTTAAAGCAGCGAAGACGAGAAACACATGGCAAATTCTCTATCTACAGCCGTCATACGAATAAGCAAACACGGGACCCACCCAAATATACAAGAACTACTGGCTGTTCGCCAGCGAGAACATGAAATTACTAAACAGCCCTCTATCCAACGGCACAAGCGGTGGATAATCTGGGAATTTCGACACTTCAAATAACGACAGCGCGTGGCATTAAAGTCGCAATAAATACGCGTCGATAGCCGCCAGGGGAATCCTCTTTTTTTTTTTCTCAATCAATCGGATCTAGTATTAAATTAAATTGCTAGGGTTTGCTGATTGATAATCAAATCAAATCCTCTGCCAAAGATTCTGACTTTTGTTTTCCTTTCTTCGGTGATTCCGTAAGCTGATTGATTGACTTATTCGATTTTGGTTGTTTTTTTAAAAAAAAGTGGTTTCGTGTTTGTTTGGATGGTGGAAATGAGGAGATCGGAGTCTGAATTGTCGGCGAAGCGCCGAGATGAGTTTCCGGTGAAGCTGGAGATCGTGGAGGATGGTCTAGAGGAAGAGCACGCTCCTCTCAACAAACGATCTAGGGTTTTGTCCTTTCTCCTTTTTCTTATCAGCTGATCTCTTTAGTTTCACTGTCTATTTCATAAAGATTGCTCCTTTCAGCTTGTTGTGCTGAAGGTTTTTTTTTTCATTTTGAAACGAATTAGCTATGGAGCTCTGGTGGGACAAGCTCGTCGTCGCCAATGGCAGCGGCTAAGTATAACCCTCTTGATGAGCCGAGTCCTCTTGGACTAAGCCTTAGGAAGAGTCCGTCTTTGTTGGATTTGATACAGATGAGGCTTACGCAGAGTGGTGAACCTAAAGCTGAGAAAGAGAGTAAATGCATCAATGCTGCATCATCAGCTGGAGCGGCTTTAGCTCCAGGGAGTATTGAGAAGCTGAAAGCTTCCAACTTTACTGCTTCGGTTTTGAAGATTGGCAAGTGGGAGGTGAGCTTTGCTTTTTTGTTTTAGATGTATGTTTCAGAATCTGACTTGATTCTGCTTTTTTTTTTAAGTATAAATCAAGGTATGAAGGTGATTTGGTGGCGAAGTGTTACTTTGCAAAACATAAACTTGTTTGGGAAGTGCTGGAACAAGGTCTTAAAAGTAAAATCGAGATCCAATGGTCGGATATTGTGGGTTTGAAGGCAAACTGTCCCGATGATGGACCTGGAACGTTGACTCTCGTGGTACAAGAATATATTCACTCATGCTCTTTTCATTTGCAATATTCTAGGCTCTTGTTCGACTCTAATCTTTTTTTTTTTTTTTTTTTTCAGCTTTCTAGGCCGCCCTTATTTTTCCGGGAAACAAACCCACAGCCTAGAAAGCATACTTTGTGGCAGGCAACATCAGACTTTACCGATGGCCAAGCCAGCTTGTACAGGTAATTGCAAAAAAAAATAGCATTTTGTGACTGAATAATTTTGATGTACTCCTTAGCTTCAGATAATGATAGTCTCCATGTGGTTTGTTAGGCTGCATTTTCTGCAATGTGCTCAAGGGATAATGAACAAACATTTCGAGAAGCTTGTGCAGTGTGATCATCGCCTGTTCCATCTAAGCCGTGAGCCAGAGATAATTATGGACTCTCCCTGCTTTGATACTCGGCAATCTATCTTTGAGGATCCAAGTGAACCACAGGGCTATCCTTATGGGAATTTGAATCTTAGCACGGGTCCTTCAATAGCATCTCCTGCTGGGGCTCAGTCATCATCTGAACATATGTATCTCTCTCATGAAGCACCTTCCCCCAGCTCAGGTATTGTGATAACTGCACATTTGGGGTTTTTTTTTCATTTTTCTTTTTGCTAAATTAACATTGTGTTTTTTTCTTTTTCTACTTGTTTGTTTCAATCATCTCTAGTGATAGATGCTCGTGCAAATGAAGGAATTGGGGGTGCTGAAGCAGTCAACTCAAGAAACACAACGGATTGTGGTCAGATCGGACTACACAAATCTATCTCACTGAGTGATTTCCTTGCAGTTCTCTGTGATACAAAAATCACTACGGATTCGGATCAGGCTGAAGAAGCAGCTGGGCTAAACCAATCTATGTCAGTGAGTGACTTGGTTGCACTATTGTCTGATTCAAGAAACATAACTGATTCGAGTCAGATAAAAGTACCTGGACTGCAACAATCCATATCAGTAAGCGATTTTGTTGGACTTCTCTCTGATTCTGCTGGGGGAAATAATCCGGAAGATACAGAGAAATTTGAGATCTTGAAACAGCAATTGCTTAGTGATAATATCCAGTTCGATGCACCAGACGAGAAGTCTCTCATGCCAAGGGTTGACTCTTTGTTCAACCTCTTGTACAAGGATCCCAACGTTGCTGCAAACTCACAGCCCAATACTGAAGTCTCGGTTGGATTTAAGTCTGAAGTCCATGATCTGAATGGGACAGTGTCTGCCAACAACAACAGCAACAGCGACAGAGTTGCTGATCCTGCTTCCAGCAGCAAACCACAGGGTATGTTAAGAAAAGACTCGTTCAGCGATTTGCTCTTCCACCTCCCCCGAATCACATCCTTGCCAAAGTTCTTGTCAAACATTTCAGAAGAAGATGGTGGTGATGCATATAAATAGATATAATTCTATAGATTCTGCTTTTGTTTTCAGGATTTGGCAAGTATAGGAGCATGAACTAGTAGCTTTTCTGTTTTTCATGTAAATCAAAATTCTCTTTTGGCGACTAAAACCCCCACAGGGATTTGAAGAAACATGTTTTGATAATGAATTTGTGTACATCATCCCAACTATAAAACAATGTCTCAAGAGTGGCTGTCATTACATTATTCATCATAAACTTCGTTATTTTATATATAATCATGCTGTTCTTTTATTACCGCACTAAGAGCAAAGCAGAGTATGTACAAGGATAAAAGATTAAACTAAGAATCTAAGATCAGTGATCATCAGCTTTACAGGAAGAAGAAAGATATGAAATAAAAATAGTTAAAAGGAGAAATGAAACCCAACACCACCCAGAAATCAAACAAGGGCTGTCCGGTTATTGATTGTTATTTGAATTAAAAAGTATTTACATCTTCTTTTTGGGAAGGGGAGAGGGGTTTCTTCCATCACATCTATCTGCCTGCCTTGAGAACAAGCAAAAGGATCAGGAAGCTTGTTGATGAATAGCAGTGTCAGGAAGCATTGCTATTGTCACTATGAAGTATTCACATCCTGAAGAGAGACCATAAGGGTTTGCTGTTGTTATTGCTCCTGAAGATGATGTTGACATTGAACTTGATGCCAGATTTCTTGAACCCTGCTCCGAGCCGAGATAACCCGTCTTACCAGCCATAGGAGATGCAGAAGCTGAGAGTGGTGATGATGGCTGCTTCACTGCTTGGCGCTCGATGTGGACAATCTGTCCAACGATGTATGTAGGCCGGTTTGGGAGGTGATCTGTGAACAATGCCTCGGACTCAGAGGACAAGTAGTAGTTTGGGCAGTTCCTGTTGATCGCCTCGTAATGCCCTGCTCGATTTAAAACAAATGCTGCAATCTCATGGACTTCAAGACGACCGAATGATATCTTTTCCTTATTTGCCTGTCCACAAAAATTTCACCAATGCTCTCATTCAAAACAGAGGACACTCCAAGTCTTATATATGCGCAGCAAAAAGAGAAAGCAAGTTCGGGATGCAGCCCAACAACAATGAAAAAATTGACTGCTATTAGAGATAACAGTGAGTTCTACCTGCTTGCCAAGTTGGTGCTTAGTGTACAATGTTTTCACCAGCTCTTTCTTCTCCACCAACTCCTTTCTTGTCTGTTCAATGGTAGCATCAAGATTCCGGCACTTTTCAAGTAACTCCTCCCTGTGTTTGGAGAGGAAGCTTACTTTGTCTGCGAGGACTCCGATGCATTTCCGGAATTCAACAGTACCATCATCTTCATCATCATTAATGGAGCTGTGAAATGAGAAAAAAAAAATAAACATGAGAAACTACCGCTAAATAAGCAAAGAGAGGAAGATACTATAGTAATATGCGAAGCAATGGTACATACAGACAGGAACTTACTTGTCTAAAGCTTGAGCCAAGGTACGCAAGGAGTCAGCAAAACCAGCAACCCCACCACCAGCACAGACAGAGCTCCGGAATCTTTCAAAGAGACCTCGTATCTTCACAGATGAGGCACGAAGTGCATTATACTCAGACGCTCTACGATCAGCAGCACAAAGATGTGTCTGGGCTTCTTCTCTTGCTTCATGTAAGCAGTTCTCCAAATGTGCACGATTCATCTACAACCAAGAAAGCATTACTTAACTACATCAGAAGAAAGAAAAAAAAAAGAACCAGGGGCAAAAACATGAAATAGCTGCAAAACCTGGGATTCTTCAAGAAGCTTCTGATTCATTTCCAACTCTCTGTTCAGACTAGCTACCTCTTCAATAGCACCATTTAGCTTAGACTCTGTTTCATTCAGTTTACTGGACTTCTCCATCAGCTCGTTTCTGAGTTCCAATATAATATCATCACTGTGTTTGGTATCTAAACCTAAGCCGGTTGCCACATTAGTACACAAAGATTTAGTTGGGCTCTCGGCCGTGGAACTGTTACTTAGAAACACACCCATTTCCCCCACCACATTCTCATTGTTTTGCTGGCTTTCCAGCATCGATGAATCAAGAGGATGGCTCAGTACCAGAGAGGAGGAATCCACCATATTCTCATCCATACCTTCCCGACCTTTACATGGCTGCTTTCTAGAAAGATTTGAAACACATGAGACCTCATCCATGGGCTCCGAACCAGAACCATGAGCTTTGCTGACTTCCAAAGCACCTGAAGTTTCTGCTTTGTACTCACTAGCTTTTAAGCCAGACACATCCGTCTTATTAACATGTCTCTGTCCCTGTGAATGCGAATGCTCATCGCTGAGACGTTGTTCCAGTTCACCGATGCGCTTCTTATATGACTCACAAAGCCTTTGTTTCTCCTTGAGCATAGATAGGAGATGTTTCCCATACTCATCTTTCGCCTGCAGTGCCTCTTCTGTTTTCTGTGCTGCATTTTTCAATAAATTTTCTACGTTACTTTCATCAACCTCCTCGTATTCAACTTGGGGGCCTAATGAACAAATCCGAGAGATCGCAGAAGCAAGCTCAGCTTTTAGTTTCGCATTCTCAACTTCCATCTTGCTGGTTCCAGCTATGTCCACTAACTCTGAGGCCTCTAGGATATCGTCAAAACTATCTTTGTCTAAAGCGTCTACATCTATCTCCTCATCGCTAGACATGCCGTGTGAACTCCTTGAGAACGCAATCTTTGACTGTAACCCAACAAGATACTCCGGAGCATATCTATCAACATCTGCCATTTCAATACTGATCAAACTAGTATCATAAGGAGCAACATTGACATCACACTGAGTAGGAGTATCATATAAACCCATTGAGGCCAACACATCACGAGGTACAAAGGGACCATGCGTTTTAAGAAACTCATCGCGTCTCCTGACCTCTGCTTCCCTCTTCATAGCAAGCTTCTCGGCCAACTGCCCAGCCATTCCCATGTAAAGCTTCATAGATGCTTTTCTCCTCACAGCCTCCGCGAGGCAGGCCCTGTAAGCGGGGCCAACACCGCGGACTAACTTCAGGTCCGCGAACAAGTCGTCCTGACGCACCATCGCCTCTCTGAAAACAGGAAACTGTAACTTAGCGTCTTTGATGATGTATGTGACGAATGTTATCTTTTGCATGTAACTGTGCACAAAGCTGTTCATCTCATTCTTCTTGCTCTTGCAGAAATCGAGCAACTCTGAGATGGAGTTATAGCAAGCCTCCATCTGAGGAAGGTGATTCCTGTCATGCACTTCGTACATAGGACCCAGGGCTGAAACAGCATCATGAGGTCGGAGAGATGAGGAAAACTGGCTAGACATGCAATCATCTACAAGCTTCTTAACCGTATTAACATCTTTGCTGTTTCAGGATTCATACAACACCGTCAAATTTCATGCGTTCATCATTTAAATCAAGAAAACGCTCTACGGTAACTAGACGCTTTATAGATGACTAAAGATTATTCAGGCCTAACTTAACGAATTATTGATTTATTATAAATCATTTTGATGAATTAGCAAAATGAGATATACAAAACAAAATAAATTAGAAAATTTTATGGATTTGTTCTAATATCATTGATTAATTTAACAGATTTCAACTAGTTTAAACCGATTTAAATAGTATAAATCGGAATTTATGAAAATCATTTCAGTTAGGACTGGTTTGCCGCCTATTTCTTGAGCTTAGTTATAAAATTTCCCAGAAGATTCAAATGAAAAGGTGTTGCCAGTTTACGAAGTGGACAAACCTGAGAGACTGCATTATGCTATTCTGCTCATTAATGAAGCGTTCGTGCTCCTTAACAGTCACTTCCAAGTTCTCCAACGATAAGGAATCCCTGCAAGCAAACAACTCCTCCACCTTGCGCTTGACCTCCAGAAACATCTGCTGGAACTGCGCGATCTTATTCTCAAACTGCCTGTGAGAGCTTCCACAATTCTCCACAGCCTTTCTGAGGTTATCTTCCTTGACAAAATCCAGCAAGCATCTCCTCGAATCGGTTTGCAGGTGAGGGTGAACCTTAACCGACCTCAGCTTCTCAACATCCCTTCCGAAATTGGTCAGCAGATCAGAGTGGAGGCGGTGCTGATGCCTGTAACGCTTCGTGAACTCGAGATAGTTCTGATAGATCACCCTGTAGTACTGCTCCAGGTTCCTCGTGGCGACTTCGAGGGCACGCTGCTGTACCTTCCGCTCTCTCGCGAACCTCTCGCAGTTCTCGTGCTTAGCAACCGTGCGAGTGTAGATGGCGCGGCCTGTAAGGAAATGGTATCTGAACTGCCTTTCGTACGAAGGTAAAGCCTTTAAAGCTGGATCTGACGCATCGTCCAGAGGATGGTGATGTTCTTGCATTGAAGCAGGTGGTGAAGCATCATCGTCTACTTCTTGTGAATCCACATCTTCAGGTGATGGCGGATGAGAGTTGCTTTGAAGCATAGCCTTGTTGAAAACAAACACTTCTCTGTCGCTCGCGGGGAGACCGAAAGAAGAGAGCAGCTTCTGAGGCTCGAGCTTCATGTCCAGCGAGAGAAGAAGCTGGTCAGAGAAGGTGATACCAGAGACAGACTCAACGAAACGCATCACGGATTCGACAGAAGTTGTCTCGCTGCATTCGAATGCAAATGAGTGGCCATTCTCAGCCACGCAGAGAATCAGCTTGCCTTCATCACTGAAGCTTCCGCTCATCGTCGTGACTCACTCACCTAATCAATTTAGAAAAACAGAGCAGGGAGCCAAAACCCAAAAGAAAGACTAAGGCTTTTCTATGTATTCGATCCTTGACCAAACACACAGATTCATCGAAGACTTTGATTACGACCACAATCGATTATAACCCACCACGAGATATCCTCAAAGTCTCCGACTTTAAAGCCAAATCTAGTACTAAATATACTTTCCAAATAATCAAAAGGAACGAACTTTAAGCAAACCCTAGACGCGATACGAGAAACGAACGCGATTGCGTGAAGAGACGAGTGTCAAAGTCAGATGGATTATCCCCCACAGGATCAAAAAATTTAAACAACTAAAATTCTCAATTTCTCTTTGGCTTCTTCTTCTTCTTCCTCCTCTTCGCTTCTACTACGAATTTTTTTTTTATTTTTTTTTTGTTTTTATCTTTTTAATTAATGGAAAGTTACGGAGAAGCTTCTTCCTCTCTCACGCAACACAACACAAGACAGAGTCGCCTTTCTCCCTCTGTACGAAAGAGAGAACACAGAACAGATAAAGCCTTGTTTTAATTTTTCCAAAGGTAATTATTTTAATTAATTTTTCACTGAGGCACTGTAATTCTTTGAGTATTTCGGTTTCACCCCAATAGTTGCGTATATTAAATTATAAACCTTCTACATCATCATTAAACTAAGTCATATCAATCTTAGGCCCTACCAGATTTTGAATATAATAAACGTGTTACATTGGGCTTGATTAAACTATTTTTGACTTTTTTAACTTCAATTTGGTTTAAGAGAAAATAAAATTATACGTTTGGTTCAATTAAAAAAAATCTCATTCTCGACCTAATCAATCCAATAGTTGTTTTGGATAAGAACCATTGTCGCCGCCATAACCTTATCCGAGTTCATTGTCTACGTATGATCTAATAAGCTTGTGTTTGTATTAAATATGGTGGAACATACATCTATGCATAAAAGTAGGTTTAGCATTTCATATCATATGATCATCTTGTTTTGCATGTGATGTGAATTGGTCCACATACACACAAAAATGTCCATAGGCGGTCCATTATTATTGGAGAGAGATGATTAAATTAAATATGCAAACATACATTGAAAAGGATCTTCTTGAAAGTGATGTTATAGTTTTTTTGCTAAACCTACTTGGTTTAATTTTTTAAGGAAAACTTATAGAAAAATTAATAGTTGCATTAAATTTTACTAAGTAGGAGTAAATGATAAATTAATCTCTAAATCTTTTCTCGTTTGGAGACCATTTGCTTTAGCTTATGCAAATAAATGCATTATGCTTAAGTTTATCTTTTCTAGATATCAAAATCATATGTTGCCTTCTATAGATGTGTAAGTTTCCCACAACAATAAGGTGTATATGTACCACCTCTTGATTGTTTAATGATATGTATGAGTAGCTATGGACAAAAAGATAACACCTTACATAATTCCAATACTTTAGCATCAGATTGGTTGAGCTTCCACATGGGAATCCTTGAAAATTTTGTATTCTTCTATGCATTTACAAATTGTATAATTCTTGGATGTAGTTGTAAACAAAAATAGTGATGTGCATATGATGTATCGAATTTCTAAATACATATATAATATACGGAATGAATATGACTTACTAGCTAATTGCCTCTGATGTGTTTGTTAACATGAAAACATATCTCTAAATATCATTTTTCCTTCCGTCTGTAAGAATATAAAACACGTAAAAGAACATAGTATGCTACTACTGTAATAGCTTATATTATATAACGCAAGAGCATGAAAGCTCTTATTTCTGTTTTTTTTAAGAAGAAAAATCTCGAAACATAATCACTAAGCCAATGCTTTCCATCAAAAGGTCCAGAACATTATTTTAAAAGTCAATTAGCAGCCTAAAAGGTGGACTTTCCCCTTTTCTTATTGGTGTGATAAAAGACATGGTAATGGGTGTGTTTGAGCTCCATCGTGAGGGTATACTTCATCGAGACATCAGTGAAGACAGTTTCGTTCTTATTTTCGATGGAGATAAAATTAGCTCAAGGCTTGATAATCTGAGCATCTGTAAGCTCAAGGGGGACAGTGAAACCATTGGTGTCCAAAACCGAAAAGCACCGGAGCAGTTGCAGAGGAAACCATTCGAGGGCTTGACCAACGACATCCATTTACTTGGATGTGTCGTTGGTTTTTGCATTACCAAGGATTTATAAGTGTATAATCGATTTAGCTACTGCGCTATACGTATATGATATGCGAACTTCGTGTGAGCTTACAATGTAGCATTGCTCCTCCCAGTTTTATCTACTTATATGTTTTCTTTCGTCTTGATTCCTCCAGAAAATTCTGAAGTCCATGAAAGAAATTGACCAACTTATGTTCGGATTCTTCGTCGGCAAAATCTCAACAAACAAAGGTAACTAAAAAGTATTCATATAATAGTTTCCCAAATAAATCAACTGATCGATCTAGTGATATGTTAAAAGTCCCAACTCTATTTAATCCAACAATATAGTGATAGGTTAAAATCAACATTCTAATCATCCTCCTATCAAAATACTTGATTTCCTCAACGATGACGAATTTAACTAAAAATATAAGATTTATATTCAATTAGAGGAGAATCAGACATAAGAAATCGACCAACTTATGTTCGGATTCTTTGTCAGAATGCTTTTCAACTAAAAAGTCCCAACTCTACTTAATACAACAATATAGTGATAGATTAAAATAAACATTCTAATCATCCTCCTATCGAAATACTTGATTTCTTCAACAATGGCGAACTTAACTAGAAAAAATTAAAATTTATATTCAATTAGAAGAGAATCAGGCATAGACCAGAACAAGAGAATCAATATTTGAAATCAAATGGATTTAAAATAACTCAAAGAGCTTGAAGAACAGAGTTCAATCTCAGTTCAGTAAGGATAAGAGTGAAAAGCAGTTTTGATTCAAAATTGAAAATATTTTAAAATCGCCAAAACGTAAATATAATCCGCTAATAGAAGTGGAAAGTCGATCAAACAGATCGAAGATTTATATTACAAAAAAAAAAAACATAATGTCATTTCTTTTACTCTTTCTTAAATCAATATTCTAGATAAATTTGTATTTTCTTACTAAGCCAAATTAAATCTTTTTTTTTGTCACAGAACCAAACTAAATCAATTTCCTTATATTTGTCTATATTTGAAGTCCTCGTTTAGGCCCAAAGAAGGATCGGATACAGGCTCAAAGCCCATATATACAAACGCAAATGAAGAGAAGTCATTTGACGTTCGACCAACCCGCTTGAACGCCAAATTCGGTAGGACCAAACCCCACACACGCACAATGAGTGAGACTAAAAAAGTCCGATTCTTTTGGACCAAACCACACACACGCACAATGCCCCCTTTCTATAACAATCTTCCGTCTTTAAAACGTTGCACAAAGGTGGATCATCATCGTTCATCAGTGTACTACTGTGAAAGTTAGTTAGTTCAACATTACCAAAACAAACCAACAATGGCTAAAACCAGATGGTCTTGCTTCGCTATCGCCCTTTTGGCTATTACCCATTTCGTCAACTGTGAAGAAGAAGCTGTCTTGTCTGAGAAAGAGCAGGACAAGGTCTCGAGATTGCCTGGTCAGGATTTCGATATAGACTTTGCTCATTACTCCGGGTTCGTTACTACTAACGAGGAACTGGGAAGAGCACTCTTCTACTGGTTCTTTGAAGCCCCTGAAGATGCTGCCTCTAAGCCTCTTGTTCTCTGGCTCAATGGAGGTTTTGCTTACAGAACCAAAATAAAGTTTCTCCTTTTTTGTATTGCATTAAGTCCTTTCCTTTTCAGCATATTCAATAGTGCCTCAATGAACTTTCAACTACTAATCATTAGACCTGTCTCAATCGCTATGCAAGTTACTGTTATATGATATGGATCTTGATTTGTACTTTTGGAGATTGTCTTGTAGCTACTTTGGATTGGATTGTTGCTTGTTGCTGATTTTATTGTTATTTTAGAATGATGAATGTGATTTCCATGTTTGTGTTCATGTAGATTCTTGTAGTTTTTGTGTGTCTGAGATGGAGTTTTTTTTTTTTTTTTTTAATTTTTCTATGTCTATAGGACCAGGATGTTCATCAGTTGGATTTGGTGAAGCAGAAGAGATAGGACCGTTTCACATTAACCCAGATGGGAAGACTCTTTACCTTAATCAATATTCTTGGAACCAAGGTAAATCAAATCAAGTTGCTATGTTTGCATAAAAAGAGCTATGATTCACAAACGCTTACAACTTTTTTTTTTTTTTATGTTTGTTTGTTTGCAGTTGCGAATATTTTGTTCCTTGATGCACCTGTTGGAGTTGGTTATTCATACTCAAACACTTCATCTGATTTGCTTACCAATGGTGATATGAGAACCGGTAATGATTTTTACCTTTCTCAAGCTCATCGTCTCTTTAGATCCTCTTGTTGGTGAGTGGGGTTTACTATAGCTGCGAGTTTATGATTTATTGATTTTGCACAGCGCAAGACTCACTGAAGTTTCTTCTGAAATGGGTTGAGCGTTATCCTGAATACAAAGGTAGAGAGTTTTATATAGTTGGAGAGAGCTGTGAGGGATTAAACTCACCTCCTGATTTTAGGTCAGGTTTATAGTTTAGAAAAGGATTAGGGAAAGATAATCGTGGGCTGAATCCCGTAAGAACTTGATGAATGAACTTCGATTTGTATTAATATGATTGAAATGAGACGGTTACAAAAGATGACCTTTGATGAATACCAAGATCACGAAAGAATTACAAGTAAGAATGCTTTTGAGAATATTGAGTAAGATGTGAGTAGGTCCAGATCGTTCTCTTAGTCTTCGACCTTCCCCTTTTATAGCTTTGGACTTCTTTAGGTTGGTTTGCAACTGATCTCCGAGATCCTCTCCGCTTGAGGTGGAATCTGCAACAGCTTCCCCTTGACCGGGTCCTGCGCCTCTTCTGGTTGCGACGTGAGCTTCCTCTTCGTCGTGACCTCCTTAGTTAGGATCCTCAGTTTTTAGCCTCCGGCTTCTACTTAGCTCTCCTTAGGCTTAGAACTCGCGATGGGCTTCATCGCGGCCCATCATCATCTTTATTATCGGATGATCAGCTACCGGGCCATATTCGGGCCCAACAGTTGCCCCCAGCTCTCGAGATGAGGTTTCATTATTCTCGGGAGCTAGACCTAGCCGCCCAAGCTAGATTCTCTTGTTGAGATCATGATTACTAGCTATCTCAACCGCATTTATCCTTATCCGATCGGACGGCTGTAATCTATCTTTGGTTAAATCAACGGCTATAGATTAATGCGAGTTTGAATTTTAATTCCCGACTTTCGAGACGTGATGGGATATAAAGCTGAGGGAATTAACTGCTTGTCTCTCCACTTTCTCCACGCCTCTCGACGGTTTCCAAGGTAATTCACCCTCTCTCCTTTATTTTACCGTTTTTCTGTCATTTTTTTTTTTATCCGCCTCTCGATCAATCTAGTTCTTCATCTTGAATTTCTCTCTAAGATTCAACCTTAGATCGATTCTATTCTTTTACTTCCTATTTTCCCTTTCCTTCCCTATCATGAGTCGAAAGGAAGGTTCCGGCGAAGTTCAGATCTCAGCCTCCGGTGTTCGTATTATGAAGGTCAAACAGGAAGCTGGTGAGAAGATGGCGGAAGCCAAGAAGAAGAAGAGTAAAGACTCGATCGGAGCAAGAGTTAAGAGGATGAAGAAGAAAGGCGGCAAGGGCGCCTCCTCCGGTCCTCACTTCCCTTCCCTCTTGAAGGGTCAGGACGTTGTCAATCTTGCCGTTCAGGCTCATGGCAAGAGCGAGTTAGTTAGAGCTTGTACTGAGAACGAGAACCCCGAGACCGCTCCTGAGGGCTGGTTCTGCGTTCATGAAAAATATATCTCCAAGTGCCACCTTAGATTTCCTCTTCCCACCCTTTTGCTGGATCTCTTAGATCATTACCAGCTAGCTCTTCCTCAGCTTTGCCCGTCGGTCATCCGAGTGATAAACGGGTTCATCACAAGAGCCAAGGAGGAAGGAGTTATCGTTGGGCTACCTGAGCTAATGAGTCTCTTCTCGATAAAGGAGAGCACTTCCAAGGATGGCGGGAGCGGTACCTACTACCTCCCCTGTCGTCCAGGGCTAGGCATTTTCAAATTCTCGGCCAGTGATGATGACTGGCGCAGGAAGTATTTTTATGTCAAGATTGACCCTTCGACGGTTCCTGTAGGCCGTGAACTTAGGAACGCGTGGTCTGATATTTCTGGTTAGGATTTTAGGGATAATGCTAACATGTTTATTTTTGTTTGTCATGTTGTGTTAATTGCCTTTTGACTCCTTCTGCAGAAATCAAAGATCCTGTCAAGTTATCTAGCAAACTCACCAGAGCTCTCCACAGGAAGCTACAGCATAGCCCTAACACTTGGGTAGCTTTCACTACTTCGAGAGTTGGATCAGCTAGGTTCCCTGAACGGTACCAAGCGTCCTTCCCTGATTCAGTGACGGTTGCTGGTTTAGAAGGTATCTTTTTATTCATAATTCAAGATTTTTACTATCCGAATTTTGTCTTATGCGATTAATGAATCCTTTTCATGTCTTAGTTTCTGAAGGTGATTCCATTTTCGAAGTTTCCTCCGGAGCAAGTACTTCTTCGAAGACTCAATCTCAAAAGATGCCAATTCAACCTTCCTTCCGTTCCAGGGGTAAATCGACCAAGGCTGCCAGCTCCTCTAGAGGGAGTGATAAGAACCAAGGAGGATCCTTCCTTGACTCTGTGAAGGAGGTTCTTGATGAAGGAGGCTCTGCTCCTGCTAAAGGTGTCGGCTCTTCGGAGCCCAAGGTTCAGGAAGTTGGCCTTCCCTCCGAGGTCCCGATGACTGAAGCTGATCCTCAAGTAATGAGGGATCCTCCGGAGTCTGAGCCCCCGAGGAATAAGAGGTCCCGAACCGACCAAGTTGATAGGCCTTCAAGGTCTTCCTCCTCCTCCTCTAGAGGAGGAACCGTTGGCTGGAATTTTTCTCATTCAAAGCCTGGATCAGTTCTGGACGATCCGTGGGGTTTGGCTACTCTGATGAGGCATATGAAGAGTCCCGGGTGTCCCCTCCCCTCGATCTCCAATCTCACGCACAAGGACGAGTACGTCGATATCGCTCATCACATGGGTCAGGTATGGAGTTTATTTCATCTTTCGGTTTTTTCTTTGGAAAACTTTGCTAAATCGTTTTTTGTTTTCCGCAGCTGGCTGGAGCTATTAACAGAGCTCAGTTCAAGTTTGAGGACGTTGTGCACAATGCCCCTAGCGCTGAGGAATTAGCCCAGGTCACTGAGTTGGTCAAGGCCAACAAGACTGAGCTCAATCAGACTCGGGCTCTGATCTCGGATCTCCAAGCCGAGGTGCAGAGACTTGGCTCTAAATGTGATGCTCAGCAAGGGACGATCGAGAGCCAGCTGATTGACCTCCAGGTGAAGAATAGGAAGATTGGGGAGTTGGATGCTGCTCGGAAGATAGCCGAGTACCAAGTCAAGGAGCTGATCTCCACATCCCAGAACAGTCAGAAGAACAAGGAAGCCGAGGTCAGGCTAGCCGTCCGGAGAGGAAAGAAGGAGGTAGCTGAAGCCTACAACAAGATTCTGGTTATTGTCAAGGAGAAGTTCTCCAAGAAGAAAGATGAAGTCGATCTCCTGGTTCATGCCCAAGAGATTCAAGCCAACACCGAGCTCCTGAAGGACATACTGGATGGTGAGATTAAGAGTACTCAAGATGAGTATGATAACTTGGTGGCGCTAATGCCGGAAGCTGTTGCGGCGTACGAGAAAGCTCAGGTTTTGGACTTCTCGATCGGCAAGCTTCCTCTTCCCCAACTCTCTGAGAGTTCAGGTACTTTCGAGATTAATATGTTTAATCTCTCCTTTTCCGGAGAGTTTGGTTCTAATTTGGGATTGGTGGGTCCTTACTCAGCCCCAGTCGAGACCGCCTCTGGAGGTAACGACAAGGAGATGGAGGAGGTTCCTGAGGAGGAAGATCCAGCTAGCAAGGGAGCTGAGAAGAGCTCGGATGACAAGGAAGTTTAAGAGCTGAAGCTCTTTCGCGTTTTCTAGGATTTCTGCCCGATGGGCTTTGTTTTCCTTTGTTTCTCGAACTTATAGCCTGAGGAGGCTTTTAAACCTTTATCTGTTGCATTTTGAATCTTTGGTTAGCCTGGGGAGGCTTTTAAACCTTTGTTTTAATTTCAAACTTGGTTTTCTATTCGTTCTGAGTTTTTAACTTTAGTCGTGAAATACGACAACTTGATCATAATCGAATCTTATGATAAGTCTGGAAGACTTCAGTCGTTTTTAGTTCCTTAAGAATTCTTAGAGTATCGGGATTAGCTTAGAGTTTTTAGGAACCTAAGTTCGATCTAGACATCTTAGGTGGGGGTTCTTGGGAACCTGAACTTGTTCGTGGGATTTTTAAGACCCGTCGAGACTTGCTTAGGATTTTAAGACCTTTGTGATCTGATGAGGATTTTAAGACCTCGAAGATTTGATAAGGATTTTAAGACCTCGAAGATTTGATAAGGATTTTAAGACCTCGAAGATTTGATAAGGATTTTAAGACCTTGGGGATTTGGTAAGGATTTTAAGACCTTAGGTCCAGGTTCGTCGATACCTGATACTGTCTGAAGGATTTTAAGACCTTAGGTTCAGGTTCGTCGAGACCTGATATTGTTTTGAAGGATTTTAAGACCTTTAGGATTGTTAAGGATTTTAAGACCTTAGGTTCAGGTTTGTCGAGACCTGTTTTGTTAGAGAATTGAGATATGGAAAATGATTTCTTTATTGATAATTGGATACATGGTATCATAGTAATCATACAATTGCTGTATTATAATGATCATGCATTTGCTGCGTGGGCTATGTGATTTTAATCAGACATATGCCCCCTTTGATTGTAGTGAACGAAGTGTTGAAATGAGGTTGGGGCTGCACTCATGACGGAGTTGCCTACGTACCCAGTCAAGGGATCAAGCCTAACGTAGTTCAGGAGTTTTAGGTACCTAATGATAATATCTCTTAAGATTCGTGGCATTCCACGATCTGATTTCAGGTACCCCGGTTCGCACCTTTCGGATCTTGTAAACGCCAGGTCGTACTACATGGATGATCTCATAGGGACCTTCCCAGTTAGTTCCTAACTTCCCAGCATTTGGTTCTTTGGTTCCTTCGAAAACTTTCCTAAGTACTAGGTCACCTACAGCGAACTGCTGGAGCCTGACTTTGGAATTGTACTGTCGTGCCATTGCTTGCTGATAATTCTGAATGCGAATCAAAGCTCGGTCTCGTCTTTCCTCGATTAGATCGAGGTTGTCGGTTAGGAGCTGATCATTAGCTGCGGGATTGGACGTGCAGAGTTCCCGGCGGAGGCTACCAGCGATGGTTTCAGCTGGAACGACAGCTTCCATCCCGTATGCTAAGGAGAAAGGGGTTTCTTCTGTAGCTTTTCGTGGGGTGGTCCGACATGCCCAAAGTACTTCAAGTAACTTCTCTGACCAGAGTTCCTTCTGGGTTCCGAGGCGTTTCTTGAGGTTTGCTAATACTGATTTATTAGCAGCCTCCGCCTGTCCGTTACCTTGAGGTCGGCGAGGTGATGAGAAGGTCAGGCGGATATTCCACTTGTCACAAAATATTTTGAAATCGTGGGATATGAATTGTCCTCCATTATCAGTTACAATTTCGTACGGGACGCCGTGTCTACACACGATATCTTTCCATACAAATTGCTCGACCTCGAATCTGGTTACCTGCTGGAAAGCTTCGGCCTCTATCCATTTCGTGAAGTAGTCCGTTAAGACTAAGAGGAAGCGTAGCTTCTTCTTTCCACTTCCTGATGGTACTAGTGGTCCCACGATATCCATGGACCATCTCATAAATGGGTAAGGGGCGGATATGTTGGACAGCTTCTCCGCAGGTTGGTGTATAATCGGTGCATGCCTCTGGCATTTGTCGCATGAGGAAGAATAGGCCTCACAATCTGCAATAATGGTAGGCCAGAAATATCCTTGCCTTTTGATTCTGATGGCTAGAGCTCTCCCTCCCGAGTGGTTCCCGCAGGAACCGTCGTGCATTTCCTTCATGAGTCTCATAGCAACGGAGCCATGGACGCATTTTAGGTAAGGTCCGGAAATGCTTCGTTTGAGGAGGACAGATTCGGTTACGCAATATCTTGCGCTTAAAGCTTTGAGTTTTCGAGCCTCCCATTTATTGGGTGGAGTCTTTCCCTCCAGGATGTATTGCGTGATTGGAATTCTCCAATCCTCTCTTCCTACAACTTTGTTATGGAGAGCCGAGGGAGGTTCCTGCTCGGGACCTGGTGTCGTGGTGCCCCCGGAGGTATTGGTAGGATTGGGTTCCAGAGAGTCCGAATTTCGAGCAATACCTCCAGATGAATTTTTGAGAGCTGTACGGCTTCTGGTCTTAACTCTGCAGATGATTGGGTCTGAGTCGGTGCCCCCGGGGGTATTCTCGAGATTAGGCTCTAAAGAGTCTGAATTTCGAGGAATATCTTCCGTGATTTGGATCGTGTTCTCGGAGGTATGCTTTTTTGGTTTGCATATTCTGGTTTTAGGAAACCAAAAGGTTGTGAGATCCTGGGTAGCTACCGTTTCAGGGCAGGTACCTTCGAATTGCGTTGTAAGCTTGCTCTCTTTCTCAGCTTTAGTAGCTATGTCGATGCTTGGTTTCTCGATTCCTTCTACGGGTATAATTCGTTTTACGAGAGGGTCTGACGTGGAAGCTAAAGCAGCCAACGCGTCTGCTGAGGAGTTCTCTCCTCGTGGGATTCTCGTTAGCTTGAATTTGTCGAACTGCCTAGTGAGGTTCTGGACGACTTCGAGATATGCCCCCATTCTTTCGTCCCTCGTTTCATATTCTCCGTGAAACTGGCTAGCTACTAGCTGTGAATCACTATAGGCATTTAGCTCTCGGATTCCGAGGCTTAGGGCGAGCTTCAACCCTGCGATTAGTGCTTCATATTCGGCTTCGTTGTTCGAGGCGCTGAATCCGAGCCTATATGACTGTTCGATGGTTTCTCCTGCTGAAGAAGTTAGCCTTAGACCGATGCCGGAGCCCTGTTTTGACGAGGCTCCGTCGACATATAGGCTCCACTTCGGAGATTCCGTTTCGGAGTCTAACTGCTCGGATGCTAGCTCAATGATAAAGTCGGCAAGGACCTGAGCTTTTGCTGCTGCTCGAGGTCTGTACTCAATATCATATTCACTGAGCTCTATGGCCCATTTAGCCAATCGCCCTGACTGGCTGGGGCTGTGCAAGATCATTCGTAATGGTTGTGAGGTCATTACGACGATCGAATGCGATTGGAAGTAAGGTCGCAATTTTCTGGCAGCTGTTACGACTGCTAGAGCTAGTTTTTCCATCGCAGGGTACCTGGTTTCGGCATCTATCAAACTTTTACTGGTGTAATAGACAGGTCTTTGTTCGTTTTGTTCCTCTCGTACTAGAACGCCGCTGACTGCAGCAGTTGATACAGCGAGATACAGGTACAATGGCTCTCCTACTACTGGTTTAGATAGGATTGGAGGTTCGGAGAGGTAGGCTTTCAATTGCTTGAAGGCTTCCTCACATTTCTCATCCCATAAGAACTTCTTATTATTTCTTAGAAGCTTATAAAATGGGAGACATTTATCGGTGGATTTGGATATGAATCGATTCAATGCCGCGATTCGTCCAGTCAATCTCTGTACCTCCCTGGTTGTCTTAGGTGACGGCATTTCCAGGAAGGTCGCTATCTGCTGCGGGTTGGCTTCAATGCCTCTTTCTGTTACGAGATAGCCTAGGAACTCGCCTGAGGGTACCCCGAAAGTGCATTTAGTGGGATTGAGCTTCATATCGTACTTGTTCAGGATATCGAAGCATTCCCTTAAGTGGGAGATATGATCTTCCCCAGCTGAGGATTTGACTAGCATGTCGTCGATATAGACCTCCATGGTTTTTCCAAGTTGTCCAGCAAACATCTTATTTACTAGCCTCTGATAGGTGGCTCCTGCGTTTTTTAATCCGAAAGGCATAACCTTATAACAATAGGTTCCTCGTTCGGTTATGAACGCAGTTTTCTCCTGATCCTCAGGATCCATCATGATTTGGTTATATCCTGAGAAGGCATCCATGAAGGATAGGAGTCGATGGCCAGCTGTCGCTTCAACCAGGCGGTCGATGTGAGGTAACGGGAAGCTGTCTTTAGGACAAGCTTTGTTTAGGTCGGTGAAATCTACGCAGATTCTCCATTTCCCGTTCTTCTTTTTTACAACTACTGGATTAGCTAGCCAGTCCGGGTAATGTACCTCCCGAATGGATCCAGCTTTCGTAAGTCGGTCGACTTCGTCGTTAACGGCTTGAGCCTTTTCGAGACCTAGCTTACGACGCTTCTGCTTGATCGGTTTGAAAGTAGGGTCAACTTTTAGTTTATGGGTGGTGACGTTCGGATCTATTCCTTTCATGTCATTGGTGGACCATGCAAAGGTTTTGACATTGCTTTTCAAGAAATCGATGAGCTCCTTTTTTGTCTCAAGAGGTAGCTCGGATCCGATGCTCACCTGTTTTTCAGGATCTGAGTCGTCGATGCAAACTTTTTCGGTTAGGTTCCTGGGGGGACCTCGAATATTTTGTTGCATTTCGCGACCTTCCTGGATCTGTAACTGCTATTGGGGGGATTTTTTGAGGATTTCGAATCCTCCCAAATAGCAGATCCTAGATATCTTCTGGCTACCATGTATGGTAGCTATTCCTTCGGGTGTTGGAAATTTTACGCATTGATGGTACGTTGAGGCTACTGCCTTCATTTTATGGATCCAAGGTCTTCCCAAAATCGCGTGGAACGGGGAAGGTCTATCGATGACTACTAAGTTCGTCATTTTCATTATTCCGCCAGCTATGACTGGGAGCTTGATAGTTCCCAATGAGGTAGCTGTTTCTCCGGAGAAACCTACGAGATTAGCTTTTTGGCCAATAATTTCGTAGTCGTCTATTTCCATCCCTTTTAGGGTATTATAGAAAATGAGGTCGACAGAGCTTCCAGTGTCTATCATGAGTTTAGGAACCTCATATCCTGCGATGTTCAAGGTGACGATCAACGCATCATCGTGAGGTCTATCAAGACTTGAGGTCTCGCTCTCCCAGAAAGAAATCTTAGTGTTGGATTCAGGGTTAGGAGGCTTAGGTCCAGTACTGGATACAGCCTTCCGCACGTGATTCTTAATGGAATTGACGGAGTCTTGACATATGTCTGATCCTCCAAGGATACAGTCCACCCGCGAGTCGGGGCTCGATTGGGGGGACGGTTTGCTCAAGAGAGCTTCGACTTGTAAACTTTTTCCTTGGGGGAATTTCCCGAGAATCATTTCGACTCTTTTCTTGGGAGCTGGAGGTGGCGAATCGGTCTCCTTCTCAGGTGACCTTTCACGTTTAGGAGAGGTGTCTCTGGGACCTCTTTTCTGATAAGGTGGTGGCTTTTTAAGGTCCACGCCCTTTATTTCTCCAGCTGCGAATTTAGCTGCCAGCTGACGTTGGAGGTCCCAACACTCTTCGGTTGAGTGTCCTTCACGATCGTGATAAGAGCAACGTTTGCCTTTATCGAAGCCTTTTGACCAGGGAGTTTTGTTCGCTGCTGCAACAGGTTTCTCTTCCTTATCCTCCTCGATCGCGTAGGAATGTTCTCCCTGAGTCTGACTATTTCGAGGGTTGCCCCTCTTATGAGGTCCCCTAGTCTCAGAGGAGTCGCCTTTCGGATGATTCTGAGATCTCTTGTGGAGCTTATCCAGTGCAGCTGTCTCCTCCTCCAAGGTGATATATTTGGTGGCTCTATGAAGAGCGTCATCGATAGTTGGAGGAGCATTGAGTGTTAGTTCCGACCAGAATTTCGATTTATAGATCAGACCTCTCCTAAGGGCCTCGATGGCGATTTGGTCGTTAGGATTCGAGAGCTTGGTTCTTATTGCTCTGAATTTCTCAATGTAGACTCGTAGTGAGTCTCCCATTCCTTGACTGACCTTCCAAAGGTCGGCCTCGGAAGCTTGCTTCCGGATATGGGTTGAATATTGCTTCATAAAGGCGTTGGTTAATTGATCAAAATTGTCTATTGAGGCTGGCTCAAGACCGGAGAACCACTCGAGAGCTGTCCCAACCAAGTTTTCGGCGAATGTCCTACAGTAACCTGCTTCACATTCTTCTTGTGTGAAATGGGCTTTAACAATTGCCAATCGGAAAGCTCTTAGATAGGCTTTCGGGTCGGAGGTCCCGTCATACTCAGGAATTCGTATTTTCCGGGTATCTCTTATGTGATAGCTGGCAATTCTGTCTGTGAATGGAGTTCCACGGGTTTCCTCGAGTAAGCTATCGATTTCGGGAGCTGAACTCGTAGCTTTATGGACTTGAGCTCCCAATTTCTGGAGGGCTGCATGAGTTCGCTCCATATATCTACGGATAGCTTCAGGTCCTTCAAATGGAAGGACGTTTGGATCGTTCGCAGGCACCCGACGGGTAGGTTCCTGACGTGGTCGAGTTGGCTCACTCTCCCATGCGGTTGATGGGCTAAATCGCTCGGCATTTCTTGGGTTATCGGAATCTATCCTTTGATAACCATCCCCATTCGGGATCGAGTTTCTAGTTTGGTAAACCGAAGCTGACGTTCTGCCCCCAGATGGGAGGGATATTCCTGCTCCGGACCTAAGATCAGGCGGCGGAGGAGGTAAGCGAGTACTCCTGTCAGCGACCTGACTGGGTGTGGAGCTAGTTGTCGCCATGTTACTTCCCATAACACTGGCGTTAGGTGGATTGAACACGGGAGCTGTTCCAGTATGAGGTGTCTGGAAAGCAGATTCGTGTCCTTCCGGGGAAAAGTTTAAACGTGCTCGGGGGAATGAGGGATCGGTTAATCGATCATGAAAAATGACCCCCGGAGCTTGACGTTGCGGTGGTTGGGTTGTTGCGTTTAGAGATCTGGTTATCTCTTCAAATCGTTGCTGACGTATAGTCAACTGATGTATCGTGCGCTCACTTTCCTGAGCTTTGTCCACTAATTGTATCATCATTTGGCGGATCTCAGAGAGCTGAGCCTCCGTTTGATTCGGAATGGCTTGCTGCTGAGGATTCTCCGATGATCTCGGGTTAATAACTCCGGTTGTAGTTTGGCTCGTTCGAGCATCAACCGGAAGCTGTTGGTGGTCGCCACGTTGAGGCTCAGTGATTACGAGGCTAGAGCCTCCGTTGTTCGGCGAGCCATCGCTCTGGTTCGGGGGATTAAGGTCAGACGGGGTTGTTGTCTGATCGGTAGGATTCATCCTCAAGTTAGAGTAAGGGATTCGATTGTTTCTTCCCCACAGACGGCGCCAATTGTGAGGGATTAAACTCACCTCCTGATTTTAGGTCAGGTTTATAGTTTAGAAAAGGATTAGGGAAAGATAATCGTGGGCTGAATCCCGTAAGAACTTGATGAATGAACTTCGATTTGTATTAATATGATTGAAATGAGACGGTTACAAAAGATGACCTTTGATGAATACCAAGATCACGAAAGAATTACAAGTAAGAATGCTTTTGAGAATATTGAGTAAGATGTGAGTAGGTCCAGATCGTTCTCTTAGTCTTCGACCTTCCCCTTTTATAGCTTTGGACTTCTTTAGGTTGGTTTGCAACTGATCTCCGAGATCCTCTCCGCTTGAGGTGGAATCTGCAACAGCTTCCCCTTGACCGGGTCCTGCGCCTCTTCTGGTTGCGACGTGAGCTTCCTCTTCGTCGTGACCTCCTTAGTTAGGATCCTCAGTTTTTAGCCTCCGGCTTCTACTTAGCTCTCCTTAGGCTTAGAACTCGCGATGGGCTTCATCGCGGCCCATCATCATCTTTATTATCGGATGATCAGCTACCGGGCCATATTCGGGCCCAACAAGAGCTATGCAGGTAATAAGCAAAGCTCATCTGACTTATTAGTAGTCTTTTCATTTTTTGTCTCAAAATCTTCTCTCTGGCTTGCTTCAGGGCATTACATCCCTCAGCTGAGTCAAGCCATTGTAGAACATAACCAAGCTTATGGCGATAACACCATTAATCTGATGGGTTACATGGTAACCTTGTTGTCCTCATTACCAATCCCTCTGTGACTAGTTATGTTAGAAGGTTTAAAGATTTTTGATAAATGTTTGTTTACGCTTTACAGGTAGGTAATGGTCTGATGGATGATTTCCATGACAGCCTCGGTCTTTACCAGTATATTTGGACGTTGGGTTTCATCTCCGACCAAACGTACAGCTTACTGAAACTCAAGTGTGGTTTGGAACCGTTTGTTCACACCTCCGAAGTGTGTCTTAAGGCTCTGGAGATAATGGACATGGAAATAGGTGACATAGACCAATACAGCGTTTTCACCCCAGCCTGTACTGCGAATGCATCCCATTCCCAATCAAAAATGTTGCTGAAGAAGAAAAGAGCAGTAGGTGGCCGCCGTGTGAGTGAAGAGTATGATCCTTGCACGATGAAACACTCCGAAGTGTATTTTAGTCTCCCGGAGGTTCAAGAAGCTCTCCATGTCCCACCAGGACTTGCACCATCCAAATGGCATACTTGCAGGTAAAAAAAAATGCAACTTACTATATATATTAGGCTTTGTAACAGCAATTCTGATCAGGAGAGGTTTGTTTTTTTTGGCAGTGATGTTGTGGGTGATAACTGGAAGGACTCTCCTTCCTCGGTTCTGAACATTTACCACGAGCTTATAGCTTCAGGGCTACGTATATGGGTGTTCAGGTCTCTCTCTCTCTCTCTGTATTCTGCAGTACATTTTCTTCAAGTTCTTTGCCGTTTTGGTGGTGAAAGTGTTTTGTGTTATTTGGTTAACAGTGGAGACGCAGATGCTGTTGTACCAGTCACATCAACTCGGTACAGCATAGACGCTCTAAAAATTCGTCCAGTGAGTCCCTATGGTCCTTGGTACATAGACGGACAGGTATAAGAACAAACTCAACTGAGAAAGAGAGATTCTTAGTCTTGTTATGTTTTGAAACCTTTTTTTTTTAATTTTGGGACATGATTTGAATGAAACAGGTGGGAGGGTGGACTCAGGAGTATGATGGTCTAAACTTTGTGACAATGAGAGGTGCAGGCCATGAAGTTCCTTTGCACAGACCTAAGGAGGCTCTTGCGCTCTTCAAGGCCTTTATCTCTGGAACTTCATTGCCAACACTAGAGAACAGCACCAGCAGAGAGAAGTCAGAACTCGTTAGTAACTCATGATGGGTTGTGTGATGATTCTCAGTCGTAAAGTTGCAGTCATTGTATGTATGGAACTAGTAAAGAGAATAAATAAGAACTGTAAGCTTTAGGTTCGTGAGTTCTTCTTCTGATTGTTTGTTTTGAAACATGCAATGTTGGATTTGTTAAGTTTCTACCATTTGTGAACCATACAATCTATCTATGTTTAACACAACACATTGTTTAAGATTGGAAAGTACTCAAAGTAGGTATGAACTAGTAAAATAGTAAACTATTGGGTAAGAAATAGAGATTGGTATTGCAATAGGGGTCTAAACATAAATAAATATAAAAATAGTTGGGCTTTGATTCTGATCCATGGGCCGGTAGCCCAAATTTTAAAATCAAATATATTGGTCGGAATTGCACAAGTTCTAAAATCTTCCGCTTGTTATTTTTGCAACATTGGTCGGAACTTGGAAGCAGAGGGTTGAGATATACGACTGTTGTGTGATTGAAAGTTTTGAACTTTTGCGTCGCTCAGGTTTCTGTCACCGCCGTGTCGTAGTTTGTAGCTCTCGCAGGGCATTGTTGAATTTTTTGAGGTCCTAAGATTGATATTCTGTTACGCTTATTTGCTTTAATCAATAGAATTTCAGTTTCCTCGATTGTAACCTATGCCGGGAGTTGCAGCTTTTAGGTTATAGTCTCCGGATCAATCTGCATTCTTTAAAATCTGGAGTTTTTTTTTTTTTTTTTTTTTTGGTTTGGTTGCTTCTCTCCACTTTTAAAACTCATTTATGTACTTCTTAGCTAGAGGACAAGACAGGAAGCAGCAAACAATCATGGTGATGGTGTCTAATTCTAGCCATCATAACAAGGAAATAAATGTCAGAAGGAGAATCTCTGAGATGTATTCTTCTTCATACCATTTTTTATTTTGGTCTTTTGTCACATATCATATGCTTACCTGTGCATATATGGTGATAGGAAAGCATTAGAATCATAAGGGAATATATAATTCAATTGCCTGTCTATGGCGTGATGAGTGATAGGCTTCATGGATATGTGTATCGATTGTTTTTCAGTATTTGTTAGCATAGAAATAGGTTATATCATAAGCCATACATCATCTATTTGTTTGTACCGAAGCAGCGGTTTTGAGTATCAAAAGCTTTTGTTTACTGGAAAATGCAGATACAATAAAAGGGAAGAGGATTTTTCGGCGCTTAAGGACTACAATGACTACTTGGAAGAAGTGGAGTGCATGAGTTAGTCTCTCTCTCTCTCTCTCTCACACTTGTTCTCCTTACATTTTGTCTTTACGTGTCACAAAACCAAATGCATATATCTTCTTCCGTTCCACAGTATTCGATTTGGTAGATGGAATCAACGTTGAGGCTATTGAGGAGAAGATAAAGAGATACTCTCAAGAGAATGTTGAACAGATCATGGTTAATCGAGCCCGCAAGGTAACTAACTGCCTTTGGTAGCGTTTCTTTCCTCATCTTAGGTTAGCTTAGGTGATTAGATGAATGCTGTAGAAGAAACGATTTGAATAGTTACTAGAAGGACATATGAGATAACGCATTTTGCCACTTTAAACCTTTATCAGACCGCTGTGGAAATGAAAATAGTATTTTGTTTTATTCTCTGTTTTCAACAGGCTGAAGATCTAACTGCAGCCTTGGCGGCTTGCAAGGCCCAACCTCCTCAAACTGATGCTGATACGGTAAATAGAGTTATATAGTTTTTCATACAGACAAGAAGCTGAAGATTTCTGAAAAAAAAAAACATGTATTGTTCTTGTGTGCATTTTATAGTCTTCAAACCATGGGACCACGGCTGCAACTGCATACAGTCAGGCTCCACGACCAACTGCATACAGTCAAACTCCACGGCCAACGGGAATGGGACCACAACCTGTGCCTATAGGAGGAAGAGCTGATCATCAACGTTACTCTATGGAAGACGAAGCAATGCTGAGGATCAAAGCGGAGAGAGCTCCACGCGCTGGAGGATTTTCTTTAATGATAAGCAAGAAGAGGGCTTTGGAAGAAGCATTTGCTTGCATTTGGGTTTGATTCTTCAAGATTGTGATCACCAGTTATGCGTGTACAATCTGATCAGTGATCAGTTATGAATTATATCAGTCTTACAACCTCTGGTGCTGGTTTTGATAACTTGTTGGAAGAAAAAAAAACAGTACACATTGTCTATCACTCAATGAGTCTAACTTGTTCTTCTCAATACATATTTACACACACAAATATACAAGATGAACAGAACACAATGACCAACACTCAACATAACACACAAAAATCTTTTCACTTTCTTTTCTTTGTCTCATAGCCAGAAGTAAAGCATTGCCTGTGTCAGTAAACATGCTTGTTAGTACTAATAAAATACTGACAAAAGTTTACTAGTTAAAAATTTGATTGAATATATTATAATATACCTCTTGAATGGAAACAATGGCTGGGTCTATCCAAGGTTGTAGATTGTCCAATCTATTCTCGCTCTTCACTTCAGATGATTTCACAGAACTTACCTCCTCTTTGGTTTCCCTCACTAGACTAATCTCTTCTTCCTTGACCACTCCACTAGTTTCAGGCTCTGTCTTAGTTCTTTCCCTCTCCAGCCTCTCTACTCTCTGTCTCAACCGCTGCAGTTCAGATTGATACTCTGCACGGTTTCTCTTGCCGCTTCTGTCTCTCGTCTGTCTAGGTGATCTTTTGTCCATCTTTGTCTGCTTTGCAACTTTTATCACCAGAGTTTCCTCAGTTTTACACAAACCCTTTGCTCCCTCTTTCCTTTCTCGAGAGTTTGATGAGCTTGCAACATCTCCTTCTCCCTTGTTTACTCCAGACTCAGTCAACGAAGTCTTGTATTGCATGGAGTCTCTAAAATGTGTAAGCTCTTTCACTTGCTCATCCAGCTTCTTGATCTGTTCCCAATACACATCTAAAGAACTCTTCTGTGAATCCATACTCTGCTCAATAACTTCCTTCTCCACAGGTTCAGAAAGATCATCAACCAGCTCTGGAGAGGGTGTCTGAGACCTATCACTCAGTAGCGACAGATGATGATTCATCTCATCCTCCTGAAGCTTAACATCCAAGCTATTAAACTCACTATACCCTAAGCTCATAAGCTGGCTTCTGTAAGCTTCCACTTGATACTCAAGCGCAGTGATCTCAACCTCCTTCTGGTAAATAAAATCCTCTAGCAGCGCAAAGGACATCTCAGCGTGAGACATTTCTTCTTCGACTATTCTCTTGTACTGTCCAGCTTCCATGGCCAGCTCAGCTTTCTCTCCTTGCAGCCTGAGAATCATTGACATAGCCTCGCTCGCTGACGTGGCAGATGCTTCTCTCTCTGCGTCTAACTCATCTTGGAGCCTCTCAACTACTTCTTTGCGCTCATAAAGAGCCATTCTTAGATCAGTTATCTCGGCTCCTGGTATGTTAAAGCTGTGGCTTCGTTCAACCATGTCTCTGCACAACACACACAACAAAGAAAAGACTTATACATAATGTTCTGTAATCATTTTTTCACGGTCCCATAAAATAAGCAGCAGAATCTTATTGTACCTGAGAGGTTTGTAGAAGAAGGGGAGCTTGATTGATGAACTTGCAGATTCTATGAGGGTGATGACTAAGTTTAATCTCTTTGAACAGAGGTAATGCTTCAAATAGAAGATATAAATATTCGGTTGAATTATACAGAAACTGTTTATCTATTCAAAGTAGAAATGATCTAGAAAGGGAATATAATCTCTCAGTCACAATAGTCAGTCCAGACAAAAAAAAATGATTATGCTTCCTTACCAGTATCAAAAGTAGTCAGGCTAGAAAAGTATCTCAGAACATAAACAGAACAAAGTTCTTCAACATCTTCTTCTCAGCATAAAGAAATAATCAAAATAGAACTTTTTCAAAAAGAGGACTGTATCAGAAAAACAGTGAATAAAAAAATGATGAAATGCTGGAATATCTCAAACAATAGGAGCTGGGACATATTTTGGTGGAAGTAATCTTTGAATGATTAAAGCCTTAATGTGATCTTTAATTTTGAGTGCGGCGTGTCAGCTTTCATCTTTGATTGTGGTTTGAAAACTTCTTGTGTTGTAAAATTCTAATATCTTTTCTAAAGAAAAGAAAAAGAGAGGTTTAAAGATTCAACATAACTACAGGGCCAAGTATTAGTTCCGGTGGGACCTACGGTGGCCGACTTCTTTTCCACCACGTGTCAGAGACGAATTGGAGGTTAGGCTTGTGTATGTAAACATACGCAATGACACAGCGATAGGGACGGATTCAGAAGTGAAATTTCAGACAGAACTGCAAATCTTTGACATCACAGACTTAGATGAATACAAACTCTGTTTGTACAGATTGTAACATGAATACAAACTGTCCTTAAACTTGTCTTTTACCATCTAATACCACCACCTTCCTCAGTTTTTTTTTTTTGCTAAGGCCTTGAGAAGACTGCTATGGATTCCCACTCTAAGCTACATATCACATCCTGCAATAATCCAATGTATCAGATTGAGAAACACACAACACAGTTGATCTAAGTAGAGGTTGAAACCAGAGTTGGATGGTATTTTCACCTGTGGATTCTGTCTGTCTATGTCAAAACTGTTAATGGCACAAGGTTCAGCCAGAAGCTCGACCGGTTCTTCCCCTGAGCGAAAGAAGAGGAGAGACATCAGTTTGGTAAATCGTATACAAGAACCAAGACTAATGTAGTAGAAAGGCGTAAGCACCTTGCTCGATGACACCAAGGATTCCGTCTTCGGAGCAGGTCATAACAGGGAGAATCCTTGAGGACGAGATGTTGGATTTGGTGTATGAGTCATACTGAACTTCCCATACCTCACTTTCAGACAGAGAATTGTTCATACCCTCGCTTGCCCCAACACCAGAGAGGACGATAGGCTGTTTTGGCCAGCGGAGATCCCAAGCAAAAACAGTACCAGAAGAACCTCCCGCCTAAACACACATCGCATCAAAACAAAACTGTTAGACCACGTTTATAACTTGTGGGGATACTAATATGCTATCTAATGTGACCAATGCAAGTAACCACTCAACTAGACAAAAGTTATTTTTGTGTATATGTGAAAGAAAACGTTCTTGATGACCGTGAAGGTCTAAGTATAAGATATATCTACTAGCCACAGGTGGTTTAATATTCTAACACCGAAACCAAGTGATTCACTTTCATGCCAAAATTTTTAGATTATTTTCCAGACATAAAGTAAAAAGAACAAGATGAAGGATTATTACCGGAGGACACATACACAAAATTTGGCAAATAATATGGATCACACTAAAAGCCCTCACATTCAGCAATGCATGGTGAAGAGATTATTCAAACTTCAAAGAGGTAAGACCTTAATAAGATTTCTACCACACACACACACACACACACACACAAGAAAAGTACTTACAATGCAAGTGTGCTTTCGGGATGGATGAATGTCAATGGAGTGAACAACTACAGAAGTTTTTCCTTGAAACCTGCAATGTTATCATCAAGTGAAACACAGTGTATGCATGCTCTTTGAATAAACTATAAAATCAAAGGATTCACCTTTCCCATCCTACAAGCCAATTCTAAGTTCTAACCCAAAAGAACAAACTTTCAGGTTCCATACCACTGAAGAACAAACAAGCAAGCGACTCAAAACCAAATCAAGAGAACAGAGAACTCACCAGTTCCCATTGAGCTGTGAGACAGCTTCACCAGCCTTCCTCTGATCCCACAGCTGCAAACCAAAACCAAACCCACCAGTAACAAACTCACTCGGAGAAGCCCACTTGACAGCTCTATAACCCACAAGCCCATCCCCATCAAACACCCTCCTGTACCTCAACCCTTCCCCACTAACAACCCTCACCACATTCACCCTCCCATCATCCCCAACCGTCACACACTCTCCCCCCTCCCTCCAATCCACACCCTCCACGCGTCCAACATGAAACCTCTCCCCGCTAACCTCCTCGATCGCCGCACCTCCTTCCACCAGATCAACCGCCAGTACATGAATCGAACCGGAATCCGTACCGGCGGAGACCATAGGCTTGAACGAGCCGCCGCCGCCGCCGACGACGACTTCCAGAGAGGAGACGCGAGAAGGCGAAGTCCACGAGGAGAGCGAGACGACCGACGGGGTGTTGTTCGGGTTCGGGTCGAGGGATTGGATCTCGATCGAGGAGGATTCGGAGTCCGGGTCGTGGAAGGCTGCCGCGAAGAAACGGTTCAGGGCGGAGGCTTGTGGGAGCCATCTGACTCCGTCTACGTACTTCGATTGGGGTAATCTGTGGACTTGCAACGAGTCGTGCATCTCCATTGCTACGGAGGAGGTTTCTAAAGGGTTTAGGAGAGCTGTCAAAGGAGAGACTGGTGGGAAAGTTGGAGGAAAGGACCGGGTATGGGGTAGTATTTCGATATCCGGTTTGGTTCGGTTCGGTTCGGTTATATTATATCAGATAGTTTCAGGAATAAAATTTTAAAAGTATAAAAATAGTTTGGTTTGGATTGGTTCTGGTAGGTTCAATTCGGTTTTATTGCAATTCAATTTGAATAATTTAGGTATAAAATAAAAATATACTCCCTCTATTTTTTTGTATGATAAACATCAACACATATATTTCAGAAAAGTATTTTTACCAAAAACATTTGATTATAATAAAAAAAGACAAATAATTATTACTACCTCGATTATATATTCTAAAAAACAAATATTTCAAAAAAATCTATTTTCTACATTTTCAATACATGTTTTATTATCCGACTGCAAACTTCAAAAAACTTAACTATATTTATTGAATTTTTATTAGTTTAAAATTATGGAAGAAATATAAAAAGAGAGAGAGTGTACTATTTAGAACAAATAAAAAAGAAATTTTTGATCAGAAAAGAAAAACAAAAAATCATAATTAACTTTTAATATTTGAATTAGTTACTTTAATACTGTAGTTTTACATAAGCAAAAATATCTTGAGAGGTTTGGTTCGGTTTTGGATAAATTTTTTGGCTCAGTCCGGTCTTCGGATTTTGGTAAATGTTTGGGCCTTATCATCATGTAGGGAGTGAGAGAATCTTTGGTTTCAGGGGAAGTGAAAAATGCTGACCTTACAAGTACAACACAGTAGCTTCCTCTGTCCTAACGACAAAGTTCGACGCTTTGGTAATGTCTTCGTGAAATCTAGCGGCGGATTAGTCACTGTAATGTCGAAAAAGAGAGACTTTAAGGAGAAACCATACGAGAAACGACCCTTCTTGCAAATCAAAGTCCCCAACACAATCCTCGCTCGATCTGCGGTCGCTGTTCTTGGCTTAGGATTCATCGATGCTGGGTAAGCTTTGTTTAATAACCCTTCATAGCTCAAGAACAAGTGCTTATAATGTTGTAAATATAACTCTTCTTCAGGTATAGTGGTGATTGGTCAAGAATAGGTGTGCTCTCAAAAGAAACAGAGGAGCTGCTCAAGCTTGCTGCTTTTCTTGTTGTTCCTCTCTGTATCTTTCTTGGTCTTTCCTTCTCCAATGACTCAACTGATTAAAGAGGTTCCTTTTACTATCATGGAAGTCTATAACTCAATACTTGTAAGAAGAATGTGCTTTGAATATTCTTGGTAGTAACTAGTACATTCTATGGGACATATATATTGATATTTGATACAATGAATGAAATGTTATTGTAACGTTTTACAATTTTGTTACTTGCTTCAAAAGGCACAAGAAGGAGAAGCGCGTCGAAAATCCATGATAAGAAGAGAGGCAACACTATGAGCAAGAGCTCCCAATACTACAAACACATGGAATATCTGATGGCTATGTCCAGCTACATCGAAAGCACCAGGCTTCCATCTCTCGGGTATACGGCTAACATAGAATCCAGCTCCCGTCGCGTACAGCACAGCCATCGCAAGCTCGTAGACCAGAGAAACAAGCACGTTGGGATGATCCCTGTGAAGGTAAAGCAGATGCGAGGCCGGTACGATGCCTGAGAACCCCATCGTCAGGAAAAGAGCAGCTCTGAAAGGTCTGAAACGCGGAGCGGAGAGGGATGGAGAGAGGAGGGTGAAGATGGCCGAGAGGCCGAGGATGGAGATGGAGGAGAGGTAGAAGAGACGCCAGTGAGGGTGGCAAGAAAATGCGTAGTAGAGAGGCGCGAAGAAGGAGGAGACGATCATGAGGGAGATTCCTGCGTAGTCTAGGCGCCAGAAGAAGAGGTTGAATTTTCTCGAGTGGCAGGCGAAGAGGTGTGACATGGAGCTGCACATCAAGCAGATCATTGATCCGGATAGGAACAAGAGCCATGGCCATTTTGGGATTGTTTCGTGGTTGGCTTCTTCTCCTTGATAGTTCAAGAACGAGCTAGTAGTGTGTGTCAAGTTCGAATCCTGCCAAGAGACACAGACTTTTTAACTCAAATGTTTTGAAAGTTACCACTTAGAATTAGAACTAGTGCAAAATTGCAATCAACATATCATATGTTTACAAGAGCAAAATTTTCGTTTAGTTCGGTTCGATTCGGTTGAGCAAATAAAAAAATTGGTTTCTAGTTTGGTAATAGAGTAGAGTAGTTTAGTTTTGAAAAATTTAACCAAACCATACCCATTTTAACCAAATTTCTGAACTGAATTAACCAACTAACCAAATCCGAACAGAAATATCAAATAACAAAACTAACTTAACCAAAATTTAACCAAATTCCTAACTTTTGTTAAAAAAAAAAAATTATACCGAATTAACGAAAAACCAAAATACCGAACCAAAATTTTTTTACAGTTTATTTTGGCAAAACTTTGGCCGAACCAAACTAACCGAATTCCAACTTAACCGACTCGAAAAAATCGAACCAACCAAATCCAAATCCGCAGGCCAGAAGATCACAGTGACTTGCATGTCTAGATGTAATTAGAATAAACAATGGTCACACAGTCTGTATAAGAATCTTACATGATACAGATTTTGATAGCTGGAGAAGTAAACATCTTTTGAGAATCCCATTGACGGCCACGGCCAGCGAATTGTCTTCCTGTCATTTGGACCAAACCCAATAAAAAAGTTTTAGACTTTTATATTCAAAAACCAACAAAAGACTATTATAACCTCGAGACAAGTCTTTTACCCGGAGAAGACTCTCACGAAGCCGGTCAGGCCAACCTCCGTGGTTTCCATTGAACTCACCACCATCATCCAACCGAATATCAGAAACCCACCCAAGTGCCTATCCAGATTTCAAAACTCAGAATCAATTCTCAAATTCTCAAATTCTCAAATTCAAAAATGTTTTTTTTTTTTTTTTTTTTTCAAATTCAAAAAATTGTTGAAAACAAAGATTTATATATACATACGTCCAGATGTTGAGAGTCTCATTGTGCCAAGAGAAGGCGCTGAGGAGAGTCTCCTTGAGAGACCACTCGCACCGGTAATGGTTGTGTATGAACTCGTTGTCTTTGAGATACTTTGGTAACTCCTCGAACTTCATCAGCCTCCTCTCAGGTCTCTTCTTCTCGCCGGAATCTAAACTCTTCCCATTTCTGATCGGAGTTATCTTCGAAGAGTCCCTCACCGCTCTCCGTTTCTGCATGATTCGCCGGGGAAAATGAGCTCCGGCGAAGCAACCACCGTTGGATTATTTGGAGTCAGTTTTTGTTTTTGCAGAGGATGCTTCGACTCCTACTTATACGGAGAAGAAAGCTCTTTGAGTTTAAAAGGACAAGCAAGCTTCGTGTCTTTTGTCTTTGAAGATGACATACGTGGCGGCTTTGACTGGTCTTTTTCTTCCACGTGTCTTTGTTTCGTTGGTTAAACTAGTTTTTGCTTGGTGTGAGGAGGATACAGCTGATAATTAATTATTATTACGCGCCGTGTTCCCTTTGAAGAAAATAATAAAAGTTACAGTTGGAAGGTGAGAAATGCAGATTTTGTGGTGTCTTTAAACAATTACTATTAGTGTTTTCAAAGTTACACAAGTTGGAGTGACGTTATTATTAAATCCAAAACTTTGTATTTGGTTTTTATGTACATTTTCTCAAAACCAACATGTGATTTGAACTCTACATAATCAAGATAAAGAAGGAAAATGTGTAAACTCTACATAATTAAGCCACACATTTAGGTAGATTGAAAGAGTAAGTAACTTTTAATTGGTTATCTACAAGATTCGCAAAGGAGGCTTGATTCATAAAACAAGACAACAAACACATACTGTACATATTTATTTATTGTATGAACCTAGATATATTGTTAAAATAAAGTCAAACATTTGAGTATAAAACTATAAATTGGACGAATGGTTCGCCTACCCAAAAAAATACAGTTGGCCCATAAATCGAAGTTGGCATGTCAACCTACGCAGTTTCCTTTTAGAAAACAATGTATGTAACCACAATGTTACTTTGTTCGATAGTTTGATGTGCAACATTAAGACTGCATGGGTTCTATACTTCTATGTGGACCATGGTGATGGTAGAGTGTGTGAAACAGTAGAATTGAACGCTAGAAGTAGAATGAGTTTGATTAATGTGAATATGATCAATTATTAAAAATTATTTTTTTCCTTCCTCCAAAGACAACCTTTTATTTGACTCATACTTCATAAATGAGAGATTATAAAAACAAAATTCATAAAATGTTGACATATATTAGGATGCTACGTGATCAACACGAGCGCATTAAAATCACTTAAGAAGTATAAAAACGAACTTAAATTGATTCGGTATCAAGACATGTTTTTTTAAAGGAAGAAAATAGCTTTAGGAAAACGAAAGATCTACTACAGAGTGTATAAATCTGAACAATATTGTTAGAAATCGCCTAAAATATATTTTTTATAGTGTTCTGACAAAGGTTATTCAAATTAAAACTTATGGTTAATGATAAGGTTAAAATTATAAATTAAATGTTATATTCTTTATACATACAAAACTTATTAGATATTATGCATTTTGTAGAAATAAACATATAGCCAACGAAGCAGTGATAAGTTACTGACTATTTTTTTATTGTTTATGCATTCACAGTACAAACAATTGATCCTAGAGATAGTGTGAAGGATGAGAAATGCTCATGAAACAAAAGCAAACAACATAGTGCAAAAAATACCAATATAATTAGATCTTACAGCACAAAAGCATAGTGCAACCTCTGTTTCCGCAAACTTTTATTTGTGAATTTCGAAACAAAAACAAACAGTGTCAATGCGTGGGCCAGTTCCAGTACAAATGAAGATCAAAATCAAACATAAGAGGATGAACTAGATAGCTAAAGGTACTCAAGTTCATATCTTAGTATCAACATTGCCACTAACTACAAAGAAAGCCTTTTTCAGCTACTAGTTGTAAAAAAACTTCAGAAAAGGAGAAGCCCAAATCGGCAACTGTTTGATGAACTTACTTCAAAGTGTTGGCATCAGCAACAAAAGAAAAAAGAAGCGATTCTTCTCTTTAACCAACTAGCTCAGGCTCTGGTTGCTCTGTATCAGCTGGCTTGGAAGTCTTATGGACAATCGTCGGCTCTGGTTTCTCAATTCCTTGTATATCGGTTATTCTCAACTTTGTCAATTCCTGGACACAAAGCGTTAAATTGATCAAAGATTTCATGGAAATAGCTCCAAGAAAGGTAATTAACAAAGCTGAAACGTATCATGGAGTTGTAAAGTTATTACCTGCCGATGCCCTGTGGTTCTCCTATAATTCTTCCTTCGTTTCTTTTTGAAAATGAGCACTTTTTCATCTAATGCCTGTCACTCACACAAAAGGTATCCAACTAGTAAGACAATAGACACGAAAATAAAATAAAAAGAAATGACAAACTATATTAGTACATGAGTAAATCCTATTCTACACATCAATACATTCAGATGATGTAGCAACAATAGATGAACACTAATGACTAATCTAATAACTCATCGGCCATACATTGGATCCAAACTCTTATGATCAGCTGACTCAGCTCTTTTCATCAATGATCGGATTCAGCAAGCAAACTCTCATGAAAGTAATTGTTTTCTTGCACAGCTTCACAGGTATTATAAAGCACACCAAGAAAGACAAAAAGAGACACTTACATGCTCTTCCACAACAGCATGAACAGTAGCATCAGGCAAGATAGGCCTACCAATAATCGTCTGGCTCGCCGAGCCCAGTAGAAGCACCTTAGTCAGTACCAACTGCCAAAGAGACAATATTTTAACAACAACTATTATGAACAAAATGCAACAACCTTCACGAAGAAGAAGAAGAGACCTTATCATTGATGTCACAGAACTTCAACTTCTCCGTGAAGATGGAGTCTCCATTGCTTACTTTGAACTGATGCGAGCCAATCTACACGAGAGCAGTAACAACATTCAACATCAGCGAGAAGTGTGTGAAATTAAACTAAGTAGAGAGAGAGAGAGAGAGCAGAGACGGAGACCTGAACAACCGCGAACACTGGTTCATAGGGTTTGAATAGTCTCTCCGAAGGTTTGAGAGGACCCATCACCTTGTACCCTATCTCCGCCGCGGCTTCCACTTTCTCCGCCGGTGAATACTCCCTTTCTACTTCCATCTCCGCCGAATCCTCGTACTCCTCCTCATCATCGTCGTCATCATCTTCTCCTCCGCTGCTTTCATCAGTATCGTTTGTTTTCGAAGACAAGAGGCGACCTTGGGAACGAGTGTACCATGGGAGATCTCTAGTGAGAGATCGATTCGGAATTGGGGTCGCATGAGAAATGATGGTACAAAAAGGCTCTAAGCTCGGATGTGAAGAGATCAATCGCGTCTGGTTGATCGAGAGGACCGTCGTGGCGCGGCGGCGTAGCTCGCGAAGGCATCGAAGGCTCGCCATCGGAAAAGCACGAATTGGGTTTAGGGTCGTTTAGGGTTTACAGAGACTGAGAGTGTTTCTTTTTTTTGTCGTCGTTTTGTTGTTCACTTCACTTGAAAGTTCATGAAGACCCTCTAAACCAGCCAGAGGCATATATGCACATAGCCAAGCTAATAGTGAATGCAGAGACCCTCTGACCAACCAGAGACAAATTCACAATGTACCTGAACTTAAAAATCTAAGACTAAACCGAATGCAAACCAAAAAAATTGAAATTTTATCCGATAAAAACTACACAAATACGTGAACACAGTATTTTGTAAGATGAGATTTCATGTTTCAACATCCGAATTTTTTGATCCAAACGTCTACATTAGTAAACGTTCTGAACATGCAAGAAAATTACAAAATATAATTTAACATGCAAGAAAGTTACAAAATACAATTTAGTTGGAAATATAGAAAATCAACATTTAAATTATTATTAAACACAGCACCTGATTATACTTGATGATATGCTAATAGACATCTTCATGTGTTTTGTGTTGTTTTATTATATAACAAGAACAAGGAGACTGAGAATGGAGTCAGTCGATCAACTCTAGCTCATAAATACACATACAATCAGCATTGCTTTATTTTCGAATCCAAATCCTACTATTCCTCTAGCCACCAACAACATCCAGTGCTTCACTGCTCTGCTTCTCACTTTCTCGTCCCACCGAGCACTGGTTCACCTGATCTTCCAACCTGGTTCTCATTGATGTTGGGGATAAGAGCACTGAGCTAGGTGTATCATGGCCTTTCTTTGGAACCGGCGTGTCATGGTTGTGCTCTCCTTTGTATGTGATTACCACAGCTCTTGTGTTCTCTACTGCTGTTTCGATGTGTTTACGGACAGGACAACCAGTAGAAGTACATCGATAGTAGTTCCTGAAACAGAAAACATCAAATCATTGATGTTATAGTGAAACATTTTACAAAAGATGGGTAATGCGTCAGTTTAAGACCTCGGATTAGGATTCCCCTTCACCATTTTCTGCCCATATTTACGCCATCTGTATCCATCCCCAGAGATCCCAACATCATCAGCTGCATGTACTACGTGTCTATGTTTCTTTCCAGGTTTGGAGACAGAAACTGAACTTTCTGTGTTCTCCTTGTTCAGTCTGAAACATAAAGACAAAAAAAAAGAGAGTGAAATTAAGTTAAATTTTATCTCTCCGTGTGAAGGCTAAGCACTGAAACCCAAGAATCCACAAAACTTGCCTCCGTTTTGGCTCTGGTTCCTCCACAGCTTCGTTCTCACAATGTCTCTTCCGTTCAGCGATTGTTGGCGACTGACAGATGTTTTCTTTGGTTGAATCGCTAGGGACTGTTGCTACTACTGCATCATCCTCTGAAACAGGTGTAACAGCTGATGCAGCTCTAATCTCTCTCGGGGAGAAGCTACTCTTCCGAGGAGGTTCGTGACTATGCAAACCTTTGGTAACAATCTGTACCATTTTTCCTGAATCGTTGGAGCATTCGATTTTTTTAGCACAGCATTCAGAATACGTACATCTATAGTAGCTCCTTGATCCCTTGGGACTCTTAACCTGCTTCTGTCCATATTTTCTCCAATTGTAACCATCACGTGGCGGTGTCCTCAGACCCGGAGAAACCGACAAGTTCCTGACCACCCGAGAATCATAACTTCTCTGTAGTAGTGACAAACCCGAAGGTAGAGATGGCTCCACCACTGATGGGTCTGACGATTTAGTCAGACCAGGAGGAGATGTTTCCACCTCGCGGTTTTCTACTGCAACTTCATCAACCACACTTACAAGATCTTCCTTGCCGCTATTTGTCCTCAGAACCGGAGAAACCGACACGTTGTTAACAGATTTCTGCTCTAGCAGTGATAGACCTTGACCTTTGGCAGCTGAAGGATTCAAAGGATCCACGACTGATGGGTTGGACGATGGAGTCAGCGCAGGAGGTGTGTCCACCTCACAGTTTTCTACTGCAACTTCATCAACCACACTTACAAGATCTTCCTTGCCGCTATTTGTCCTCAGAACCGGAGAAACCGACATGTTGTTGACCACCCGATGATCAGATTTCTGCTCTAGCAGTAATAGACCTTCTTGAACTTTGGCAGCTGAAGGAGCCGGAGATAGAGATGGCTCCACCATTGATGGGTCTGACGATGCAGTCTTCACTTCACTGTTTTCTACTGCAACTTCAACAATAGGCATAACCACACTTACAACATCTTTCTTGCTTCTATCAGTCTCCTGCCAATGAGCCACATGACACAAATAAAAAAAGAGAGTCAAAGGTCACGCCTTTTAGGTGTTCTTAACAACCCAAAAGTTAAACTACTCTTCCCAAGAAGCTTTGCCTAGTAAGCTACACAAACTACAATTAATGTAACTTTTGATCACTGAAGTGAAACTTGTAGATTTCCATAAAACTTATTATTAAAAAAAAAGAATACCTTTACCTCTCTTACATCTTGATCATTTGGCTCCACTGGTGAATTTTCTAGAACATCTGGTAAAATACAAAACATCATCTCGTCAAGACACGAATAAAAAAAATCAACAAAGAATCTTCGTAAACAAAACCATTTTTACCTTCAACTTTATCGTTAGCTAGTATTTCTCGTATCGCCACGTCATGTACATCCTCCATATCATCGCCGATAGTCCCAATTGATTCTTCGTCTCTGAGTTGACTCACTCCATCACACAGCTCCTTCTCAGGTTTCGCTTTCTCGCTCTTGACTGTCTCCGTAGTGCTCTTCTCCATCGATGACTCTCTCTTTCTCACTCGTGGGGTTTGTCGGAGAAACGAACAAATTCTGTAGACAATAAAGATAGTCACTTTCCGACCGACGGATCTCCGGACCGAAACGCTGCGTTTTATCGCTTAGTCCTTGTGCATTAAAGCAATAAAGAAGATACTGAAGGAGAAAAGGAAGGGGGCATTACTGAGATTTGACTGAAGATAAGTCTTTTAAACAAACTCCGTTAATTTCTCCGTTGGTTATTGACGTATTCGGTTTAGTTATTCACTAGTTGACCGGCCTCGCGCATGCCATGAATAATTTTTGGAATATTATTTATAAAATTTAAGTTTTGTTTATATGAATGATGCTTATATGCATTGTGTCTTATAATTATTGATTTATTCTATGTTTAGTGTGTTTAAACTTTCCCCAGAAAAGGTATTTTCAAACTACTAAATCCACTAACTCCCAAATTGCAATACAGATGAAAATTACAACAAAAAAAAAAGTGAAAAACCAACATAAAATTTAAGGGACAAGTAGAAAAAAATGCATTTTTATGGAAAAAAGAAGGATTGGCATTCAAGTATCCATTCAGATAATTTTGGAGTTTATTCAGATTTTTGAAATTAGAGATCTAAACTTCATTTGAGTATTTATAATTTTCTTTTGGTTCGGTTTAGATCTTTACGGATTCGGTTCGGGTTCAAGTTCTTCAAAATCTCAAAATACCTTAAATTTTAAAATAGAAATAATATACAATATAGAAATTTGAATATTATATGCTAAATAAAATCAACATGACAAGTAGTTCAATTTAGATATTTGGATGTAGAACGAGTAGGTATTAAAGGCATTTTTGATGTTTAGGATATTTTTAGATATTTTAGATATTGAAGTTAGTTATTTTGGATAAGTCTGTATTCTTTGAGTATTTTAAATATTTTTAGAATAGATCTATATAATTAATATGTTTATGTATATAATTCTATTTAGGTATATTTAAGTACCCAAAATATTCTGGTTTGGATTGTTCGGATCTGATTCTTTAGATACCAAAATTTTGAGTTCATTCACATATTTACAATTTTGGATCAATACCATTTTATTTTTTTTTATTATTTTTTTTTTGAAAAAAAGGCATTCATCAATACCATTTTATTGAGGGATGTTCGGTTCAGATTTTCAAATCCATGTATTTTACCTATCTCTAGAGAAAAAAAAGAAGATAAAAGATGATTTTATTGCATTGTATGTTAGATTTTATATACAGAATAAAATCAATTGTTTTAAGATAAGTAATTTTATTTACTTTTCCAACAATATAAAATCAATTTCTATAGAAATAAAATAAAAACACTACGAATCCATAAGAAATTGCATTTATTAAATTTAATACATATTTGTATTCGTACCTAGAATGAAATTTTCAAGAGGTTAAACTCCTCTATGTACCAGTTTTATTAGTTACCAACTATGCTTAAGGTTAACAATTTCATTAAGAAATAGATTACTATAAGACCACATAACAAGAAAGAAATATTCATTTCTAAACATAAGTATGAGACATATATTTCTTACGGTTAAAGAGGTTAGAGAACATTACAATGGACGAAGCAAATGAGAGATACAAACCAAAAATTCAAAAAAAAAAAAAATATTACAACTCCTAAACAAAATAGCTCTCAAAAGAAAAGTATAAAAATTGGAAAACAATTCACCATTTATCAAAAAGACCAGAATAAAAATCAGATAAACAAAAAACAGTGAGATTTTTGGATAAGACTATTTTAGTGCATTTGATGATAACTTTGAGATACAAAATCTATACTGTTCAGTCGTGTAATATGACATGTGTAAGATTAGATAACTATGCTTTCTAGCATTTTCAGTAAAGTTTTAGAGAATTAGTGGGACTTGGATTTTAAAGAGTTGGTTGTTTTTAAAACTAAGAGATTAGTTAAATTTTTATAGAGTTATGTTATACTTATATAGAATTTTGTTACGTTTATATGAAAATATTGTATTTATAAATCAATAAAATTCATGTTATAACAAATTTAGAAAACAGGTTAGAGTTAGATCGACGGCGGCGAGCCATTGTCAAGGAAGTGATCCTTGGACTACACAGAGGTTGTAGCTTGGAATCCTTGGACTAGTCTGATGTGGGATGTGGACGTTAATATCATGGCAGAGAATAAAGGGGACTTATGCAGAATAAAGAGGTTATGTTCTCAGATCAACAACTAATGTCAAGTAAAGAGACCGAGACATGGGTAGGAGTCTTATGATCCTCGCTTGTTCCAGCGGGATTTCGTCAAGTCGATGGTGAAACTTGTAGGACCGCTAGATTTCTAATTGAAAATTACGAAACTCAAAGCATATAAACGATAACAAAAAGATTGAAAAAAGTTAAGAAATCGTAAGAAAATTGACGAATTCACGGAGTCGAGATTTGATATATTTTCTTAACTCGATAAATCGCCCGTAATATGTGACGGTTTTTATGCAATTTTTGAATTCCAGGATACAACCATGATGACACCGTTTCGCAGTACCCGAAACAGAATCTACGAACTCACTATTACGATATACTCTCGAGACAAGAAAAAGAAAATCTAAAGAGTATTTTTCTTTCTAGTAAGAGAAAGATTGTATTGTGTGTAGTGAGAGAAAGATCAATGTAAGATGGGGATGATCATTTGTGAAGTGGAATATGATGTATTTATAGTGGGTAAAAGCTTGGTCACCAAGTTAGCAAAACTTGGAAATCAAGTTGTCTAAACTTGGTCACCAAGGTGACTTCGCTTGGTTGCTAAGTTTGCTAACTTGGTTAACAAGTTTTTCTCTTGAGACTTGAGTCTTTTTCATCATGGTTTCAAAACCAATAAGTGAATCAAATTACTCAGCCCATTTGATTTGTAAAATGACTCAGCCCATAGGGCTTATATTAATTGGTTCCAACATCTCCAGCTACCATGTCCTTACTGGTCCTTTAGGTCAAGTCAGAACAAACTGCTCAAAAGTCCTTCGCTTGAACTGATTTTCTTCCTCTTTTAGTTTACCACTTTTCATCTCTCCCTTTACCATTTGCGATTTGTATAGCAATGTGGGGCCTTAGGTTCAATGAGTTTATGTTGAAGGATTAGGTTGTTGATTCAAAAAGCTCATCTGTTCTTACAGAGTTCTCAAGAGCACAAGTCAAATAAAAGAAGTTTCAGAACAAACCTTTAGTTCAACTTGATCAAAAATTTGAAAGCAGATATAGGTCATGGGGTTCATCATGTATGTGACCTGATGAAATGGTATCTTGCCTTCTTTGATACTCAAGAAACCGTGTTGAAGCAATCAGAGTATCTATGTTGTAAATACACCAGTTACAAGAGGCTGTGACAAAACTTCTGCTAACATTTTGTGACGTCCAGCATAAGTAAGGAATGGTTAATTATGCTTTATATCCGTGGCTGGTTATTGAAATTAAGAGATTTTTTAATTTTGCATAGAGTTTTGTTATATTTATTATAGAATTTTCTGAAAGTTTGTATTTTTTGATATCGTAAACAACTTTAAAAATCTAATTGAGAGATAAATCAATATTTTTTATCACAAAATTAAATTTTCTAAAACAAAAATACAACATTCAATAAAAAGACCAAATACTTTAGTTCTGCTTTTATTACAAAAAGATAAATTAAACGAAGAAAACAACATCTGAGATCATAGTTTTAAAAAAAAAGAAAAACATCTTGAGATCAACGATTCGGTCTTCAGTGCTTCTTCATTGATTTTGGCTTCAGTGTATCCACATGAGAGAAGAAAACTCGACATTACTTAGTACGGTCAAATGGGTTGTCCAGAGCCCATTTGTGATATGGGCATTATTGGGTGGTCCAATATGGACAATGGTCCAAGAAAATACCCAAGACCATAAAGACCATGTTCAAATGGTGAAACCCATGGACACCCAATATATTTCATTTGTATTCAAATTTTATAAAACCTCATAAAATCTATAATTATTTATTTGTACTATTTTAAATTTATAAAATCTGAAACAAGTTTATTTATATAACGTCGTTACTGATCATTCGTGGAATAAGGGAACGGCTCAAATCAGTTTTATCGCCTGTAACGATGTCGTCTAAAGTTGATGTACAAGTGCAGAATCCCACGCTCAAACGTGCATTTGAACCCCTTCTTGCGAGAAAGCTCCCACTCTTTATTCACAATCCGGAATGCAATGTCTTGATAAGGTGGACCAGCATGGAACCGGATCATACAAGTCTCACCGCTTGTCCCATCTTTTTCTATAGTGTAAATGGGAGGCTTGATCTTATCATCATCATCAACCAAATCCGGGTAGAAGATGTTAAACTTGTACCCTTGAACGAACTTTGGAGGCGGGTTGTCGTGATCATAGTGCGTTTGGTTATACTTGTTCCACTCGTAACCCGTGTGCACTCTGTTGAAATACTTGGGTTTTCTTGGCCGGTACTTGTCATGCCACCTGTATACCTCAGAAGAATAATCAAGGTTCACTTCAGCATCAGAGCCAAACACAGCATCACCTTCCTCCATTGCTCCCATTGCTTTCATTGCTTTAACCTTAAAGTTATCTTCCACAGCCATCCGCTTCATTTCCAGTAGCTTCTTGTCTTCCTCGGGGTCGATTGCTTCTTCAAGATCATCATCACCGTGCATGAGCTCTGGCGAAAACGAACCAGCCGCTTCTGCTTCCTCCTCTTCCATAATAGGAGGCTCCGGAGAGAATGCTTCTTCAGCATCTGAAAGATTTCTATCGTTCATCTCCTCCTCGTTTTCTTCCATCACATGTCTCCTCAGCATCTCGGCGCAAGCCTTTGCCTTGTATATATGGAGGCGTTTTAGAACCGCTTCCCAAAACTCTACTACTTTGGCTGACCCAGAACGCAGCTGTGACTCAATGTCCAGCTGCAGTTCTAGAAGCTCCGAGTGAGTCTTCCCATCAAGAAGCTTCCTCACGTCAGCTTCAACACCAGCGTGTAGTCCCCTCTCTTCTGCAGGAGCCTCCTCCTCCCCTCTAACTCTAGCTTGATCGAAATGGAACTCTTCCTCCTCTTGAAACTGAGCTCGAGCACCTTCTCTAGCCAACAAAGCCGTTTCTTCCTCGCGTCGAGCTTTCTCCACTGCTCTCTCTTCTCTCCTCTTCTTAACCTTTTCAACCTCTGCCATCCTCTCCCCGCGTCTTCTCTTCTCAGCTTTAACGGAATATTCGTCCAAGGGAACTCCGTGGTGAACGTCTTTTTCGATTTTCTTCCCCCACACAAACGTCTCAGTGAGATTGGAATCTCCGAATGGATTTGAGTCGTTGGAGTAGCCAGAGACAGACTGAGTCTTCAGCTTCTTTGCTGCACGTGACGCCTTCTTCTGAGCCTTTTTAGCCATATACTCTTTGATTTCTTCCTCAGTAGTGGGCTTCTTAGAGGAACTTCTCTTCTTACTCTTCCCTCCACCACCATCGCTATCAGTTGAATCATCACTCCTGGGACGAGGGCGTCGACGACTGCTGCTGCGAGGAGACAAACCATCTGAACCGTCAGAGTCAGAAGAGTAAGACTCGGATTCATCTCTCCGCTTCTTCTTCTTCTTCTTCTCTCTATCTCTCCTACTCTTACCATGAGATCCCATACTTTGAAAAGTAACTACACTAATGTTGGATCTGAAATCAGTGTCAGGACGGTGGAGACTTCTCCTCGTGAAGAAGCTGTTAGGGTATGTTTTTGGTGTAGAAGGTTGTGAGAAAGTTTTTGTGATCAGTGTGCGTGTCCCTTTGTTTATATAGATATAGGTGAAGGGGGGGAAATTAAACCGACCCTATTTTTCCTTTTATAAAGACCGACTTTAGCTAATTGTCTTTTCTCATAATTAAATTCATTAATCACAAAATTATCCATGATATCTTTTAAAGTGACATTATCAGGAAGATCCTCTCCAATTTGTTTTGAAGCCAGAGCTTTCTACTAACTTTTCCCTGTCCTCGGTGCGACTGGAACAGCCGTTTTGAGTACCTTGAGGAAACACGAGCAGGAACAACTTGAGGAAGACATTGTTGTTGTGATCCCTGAGTAACCAATACCAAATAAACAATTTGATGATGAGAAACTCAAGTAGAAGAGATGTGCAAATAGGAAAGAGTGAAGCCTTTTTAACTCAAGGAATTTTTTTTTTTGCTCGGTATTTGAATTTCATTATAAAGAGAAGCTTTGTAGTCCTGCTCTGTTTTTATTCTTCGCCAGAGAAAGACTAGTTAGCTTTCCTCTTTTGTTTGTAAACAAACGTTCTCATTCTTTAATGAAATTCAAATAATTAGCAAACAGAAAAAGAAGAGTACCGTGAAGGAGAAGATAGAATCAGATCTAGTCCATTAGCTTACTGAGAGTTGCGACACATGTGAAGCTGAGTGATCCATGACAGTAATACACACACAAAAATCCACATAAAATGTGATCAAAACTGATTTGAAATTATAGCTGAAAATTACGTTTTACCCCTAATTTGATAGATTTGTTTCGTGCTGATTCAGCCATAAAAAAACATTAGGTCTAGAGTGTTTAATATAAGAAAAGAACTACTCGCATTTCAAAAAAAAAAAAAACTACTCAGACCTCCAGCCAAATTTCAAGGTAGAATGTCTTAGTCAACATAGCATATGGTTAATTAGTTTAGTGATGAGAAACATCGTTTCAAGTTTCAAAATACGAGGTTTATATAGTATTTTCGCTTGCATACAATAAACAAAAAACTCACTTCAATATTTTGTCTAGGTTTAAGTCAAAAATTTTTTGTCTAGCTCTTTTTGGGGTCGGCATGTTTTGTGTAATTTTCACTTTTTTATTTGAGCTGTGATTTTAAATTATATTTTCTTATTATTTCATTACGACTTCTGATTATTTATCTAAAATAGATGAACAATATTTAGGTTCACCTCTGGGGTGAACTTTTTAAATCCACCTCACCTCTATTAGCTAATTAAATCGCCACGTAGGATTAATGACAAAAAATATTAAATACATTTTTTAAAAGCCAAAAAATCTTTTAAAATGTCATATTTAACAAAATTAATACCGTAAACTAAATTCTAAATCCAAACCTTAACTATAAACCCAAACTCTATACCCTAAACCCAAATCCTAAGCTCTAAACCCAAACCCTATACCCTAAATTCTAGACTCTATACCTTAAAATAAAATTCTATATCTTAAACCCAGACACTAAACCCAAACCCTATACCCTAAAATCAAACTCTATACCCTAAAGCCAAACTATAAACCCTAAACCCAAACCCTTGGGTTTAGAATTTACAGTTTAGATTTAGAATTTAGCGTTTGGTTTTAGGGTATAGAGTTTGGGTTTAGGGCTTAGGGTTTGGGTTTAGGGCTTGGGTTTGGGTTTAGGGTTTAGGGTATAGGGTTTGGGTTTAGGGTTACGATTTGGATTTAGGGTTTAGTTTGCGGTACTAATTTTGTTAAAATTGATATTTAAAAGATTTTTTGGGGTTTTTAAAATAAATTTAATATTTTTTGTCATTAAGCTTATGTGGCGATTTGATTGGTTAATAGATGTGAGGTGAATTTAAAAAGTTCACCCCAAGGGTGAACCTAAGTATTGTTTAAAATAGATGACGCATAGTGCAGATTAAACCAAAACATTGTATGAGGCATGTTTTGATCAATCTATTATGCGGCTTTATTTATAATCAAGCAAATTATGTGTATAAGCAGCACCCAAAATTGACATACTATTAAGAAAACAATCTTACAGAGATTAGAGAAAATGAGATTAGTGTGCGTCTGTTACTAATATTCTTTGATAAGTAAGAAACATGTGTTGTTACTTGTTAGACTTGTTTTGGCCGAAGCTAAACAAAAGATTTGCTCTGTTCGAGGAAACTTCTCATTTCGTTTTCGTAACGTATCGTTATTATCTTTTTTTTTTGTAACAGTCGTATCGTTATTATCGCATTGGTGAATATATCATGCATCAGCACTCAGCAGTCATCTCAAAACGGACTAGCAGCTAAATACGACAGTAATATTGATAATTATATTTGATCAGAGCTAAATGTGTCCTAATGATCATTATTTGTCAATAATGTTTTCCTCGAATATTATTAGTTGATAGTTATAAGTTATTGGCGACGGAGATGGACCACCACGGGAGACAATAATACAAGACATCGCCTACCAAAGCATGAGAGAATATCCTATTATAGGTCCCATGAATAAATCACCATGTAATAGAACCCGAACCAGCAAACGCCTGCCCATCTTTTGTTTATTTGTGATTGTTTTTGTTTGTGCTTCTCTCTTTCCTTCCTGGTAAGGTAGCACGAGAACATGCATAATGGACAACAACAAATACTAGAAAAACTGTAGGAATCTATATAGAAATTCAAGTCCTTAGTCGTCCATTATGCTACCAATATTATTTTAAATAAGTTTACATCTTTGCAGATACAGAAACTTAAATCAAATTAATAAAAAAGTTACTATATTTCCCTCAATTATCATATGCAAGTCTGCATTGTATACATGCAATGCAAATGGTAAGTAGGCCGTCAACGATATTAAACTCTCAAAGAAATGTCGACCATACCAAACAGTAGAGAGCGAAGAATAGTCAAATCCTGATCACAACCGGTATTAAAGGGACACGTGTCACCGTCGCTCTCCATGTATCACACAGAAGCCGCCACAACGAGGTCTCCCGACATAATAAGGGTTTATGGAAGGAGATTAAATTAAACTATGTAGTAACCACTACTAATAAGGGTATTTACGTAATTATATAGTCGTTAAGATCTATATAAAGCTCTTGTCCAGTGCAGAAAGAAGGAGAAAAAAAACAGTTTTTTTATCTTAAAAAAAAAAAATTGTTTATCTCAGATATTTCTATCTCATTCTCCTCTCTGTTCTGCTGATTTTCTGAATAAAGAAGCGAAAAAAAAATCTTTTAAAGGGAATGCAGAGAGATGGTTGGAGTATCGCAGGTGAAGACTAAGCTCTGTGATCGGTTTAACCGATCTGTCGGCGGTAGGAATTGCCACCGGAAACACGTCGGACGGGTGATCCAGTGACAAAAACTATGGTCGGAGCTAAACGGGTGGAGAATGGATCTGACGGGTTGGCAAGTACGGGGTTGCTTCACGGCCGTTACGAGCTAGGTCGACTTCTAGGTCACGGAACGTTCGCGAAAGTGTACCACGCACGTAACGTAACCACAGGGAAAAGCGTTGCCCTAAAAGTCGTGGCCAAAGAGAAAGTGCTAAAGGCTGGTATGGAGGAGCAGATCAAGCGAGAGATCTCGGTGATGAAGATGGTGAAGCATCCCAACATCGTCGAGCTTCACGAGGTCATGGCGAGCAAAACCAAGATCTACTTCTCCATGGAGCTCGTGCGTGGCGGGGAGCTATTCGCCAAAGTCGCCAGAGGAAAGCTGCGGGAGGAAGAGGCGCGCGTGTATTTCAAACAGCTGATCTCCGCGGTTGATTTCTGCCACAGCCGCGGAGTTTACCACCGCGATCTCAAGCCGGAGAATCTGTTGCTTGACGAAGAAGGCAACCTTAAAATAACTGATTTTGGCCTCTCTGCTTTGGCCGAGCATTTGAGGCAAGACGGGCTTCTCCACACGACTTGTGGGACTCCGGCGTACGTCGCGCCGGAGGTTATATCGAAGAAAGGGTACGACGGATCTAAGGCGGATCTGTGGTCTTGTGGAGTTATCCTCTTTGTGCTTCTTGCAGGCTACTTACCGTTTCGAGATGATAATCTTGTGAACATGTATAAGAAGATTCACAGAGGAGACTTCAAGTGCCCTGGTTGGCTCTCTTCCGATGCGAGACGGCTCGTGACGAAGCTTATGGATCCGAATCCGAATACCCGGATTAGTATCGATAAGGTTATGGACTCACCTTGGTTCAAGAAAAGATCCAAGGACGTGCCAATAGTCACCACAGAAAGTGAGGTTCGAGATCACAAGTCCAAGGAAGAGACTGAGACGCTAAACGCCTTTCACATAATCGCGTTATCCGAAGGGTTTGATCTCTCGCCCTTGTTCGAGGAGAAGAAGAGAGAGGAGAAGAGAGAGATGAGGTTCGTGACTTCTCGGCCGGCGAGCAGTGTGATAACGAGTCTGGAAGAAGCAGCGAGAGTCGGGGATAGGTTTGATGTGAGGAAGAGCGAGAGTAGAGTGAGGATGGAAGGGAAGCTGAATGGTAGGAAAGGGAAGTTGGCGGTGGAGGCGGAGATATTCGCGGTGGCTCCCTCGTTTGTGGTTGTGGAGGTGAAGAAAGATCATGGAGACACTCTTGAGTATAATAACTTTTGTAGTACGGCTCTTAGACCAGCTCTCAAGGACATTTTCTGGAGTTCTACAACTGCTTAGTTAAATATTTATCAGCAATTTTGCTACATCTTGTGTGTTTTTAGTTCCTGTCTGAAAAAATATTGTTGGATTCTATGTGATTCTTAATGGGTATCGTTTGAGTCTTTTCATCATCTGTGTGATCAAAGCAGAGTGCGTTCGTGTGGTTTAGAACGGTTTAAGGATTTCATATCAATAAATGATACTTATGACTCGTTCAAGAATGTTCAACAGTCAATTTATTATGCATTCTAAATGTCTCTTTTATTTTTTTCTTTTGCACGTCTCTTACGTTGGAAATGATTAGGACATCGTCGCCTTCTTCTTCTTTTTAACTCTGTCACACGTTGGGGTAAGATTCATGTGTATACTGATGCGTGCCGACATAACTCATTTGAACTTGTGTGCGTTTTTAACTTTGTTGACTCTTCTCCCAATGTACAAAGTCTAACTCATAACATTTGGTAAGATAAGTACCAAAAACATTAAATTCAGTCAAACAACATTAGCGAAGCTTGTGATGTAATTTGGTCAAGACAGTGAACTCGGCCTGATAAGTTTGGCAAAACGATTTGCTGGAACGTGCTACCAAATACCAATAGTATTGTTATGATGATTAGGGATAAGATTATGTTTTTCTTTCTTTTACACGTCTCTTATATTGGAATGCTAACTTAGGACATCATCTTTTGTAACTCTCTCTATTGGGGTTTATGCAGATCAGTTCTTTTAATCCGTTTTTTCATGATCCAGTTTATAATTAATGTCACTGGCTCACTGCCTCTCTTTTTTTTGTGCACCAATGTCATTGCTTCATATACTCCTAAGTATGATGAGTGTATTGATGCGGGTCGATATAACTCCTTTACATTTTGTCTACTTTTTAACTTTATCTTCTCACAATGTAGAACTAATTGATAACATTTTGAAATATAAATAATAAAAGTTAAATTCAGTCAAATAATTTCTAAAATTTGATTGTAGTACAAAGGCGGTCTCGATTATAAAATTAGTGATGGATTGTTTTTATCAATTATGAATGGGGAAAAGTATTACTTGTTTGTTTTTTTTGAAGAACAATATTACTTGTTTGTTGAAGATAAAATATTGTGGAGTAGAAAAGAAGATGTGTCCTGATAATATTAGAAAAAAGGAAGATGAGGTGGGCAGCAAAACTAAAGTAGAAGTTGCATGATTGAGAATTTGAGATGGATGTTTCATGGACCATATTATATTATCTGATTTACATTTTGTTAACAAAGTCTCATTATCCTTTTTAACATGTGATCAATTATACGGAAATTCAAACTAGCTAACTCATGGTTTACTAATGACAGACTTTTACTACTGGCCTTTTTCTTGGTCATTGTAGTAACCTTGAACGATGTTTTGTAAAAACTTTAAAGGACGATAATGTACGTTAACCAAATATGAGTTTCACCTGTCTATAATCTACTGATCTACATATGATAGGATGTGGACACAAAGTCAAGTCGTATTGGGATTTATAACTTACTTTAAGTCGATGTTTTAAGTTGATTGATAACTAATTTGCAAGTAGCTGAATTTGTAAATTGCTTGTAGAGTTTTAGGGAATAAAGGCTAAGTGATGATAGAAAGTTCGGGTTCACCTAAGTTCTTTTTTCCTCTAGAAACTCATGTGGTTTCAAGTTGCAAATTGTAGGAAGGTAAGACTAAGAGATAGATCGGATTTTATGATACATATCAAATGGAGTTTTTTTTTTTGGTCGGCCAAATGGAGTTATTTGTTCTGTGGTTGTGCTTCTGTGTAACAATTTGCAACTTGCCGATTTTTTTTTTGTCAATTTATTATTGACATTTTCTTAAATATCTTTGGCTGATCCTTTTGCAAGTTACATTGGTGGGGATGATGCATGTGGGAACTGTGGACTCGAGAACCTGCAGGCTGCAGTTATATGTTTTAATTTAGTGATAACAGTTCACTAAAACAAGTATGATTTATGTACATAAAACCAAAAAGTTATAATACTTTACATTTCAATTCAATTCTAAAGTGTGTTGTCTACAAGAAGCATCTCGTTTCTTATCCTACTTTCTTCGGCATGAATTATGGGACTAGTGAGACTGGTTCCATAACTGGGCCTCAAGAATATGTATTAACATATCCATATTTGCCCCAAATATTGGTTGGAATCTAATGGGCCTAACAGCCAATTCAGATGCTCTTTAATTGAATCGTTCACGATCTTCATCGTCTCAGATTATAATACTCGAAGAGATTGTCATCGATGCATTCATCAACAAGACCATACAACATAAAATCGACCGAATAACTCATTTCATGAGCCATGGCTATGACTTATGAGCTCTAAATGTTACTTTGTTTCACATACAGTATTATACTATTTTACGTTTGAAGAGAAAATAACTACTATTTTTCATCACTAAAAGGTAACACAATATAGTTGAATATATGGCAGCGTATAGAAACAAGCATGTTATGAGTCTTATGAGTAATGACTTACGAGACACATGTGATACAGGTCGCTAGCTTAGTCCCACCAACAGTATTTCTACTCGCATTATAATCTATATATAGAGATCACAGACATACAAATTGAGAAGTAGTACACCATGTTTGTGAAAGATAAAAGGGGAAATAAAAAACGTGGAGAAATGAGATGTAGATAAGTGTTGACTAAAGCAATGAAAAATATACAACATAAAGTGAATTGGCTTTTGAATTTTCATAGGATTTGAACAAGAGATGTCAGTAAATTTTTTTCCCATCATCATCCTTCATTCTTTTTTTTTGAAAAACCATCCTTCATTTTTCTCCAATTTGCGGTTCTTTTTCTTGTTTGTTTGTTTGTCTGTTTTGACTCCTATGTTTTTAACTTCTCTCAGACATATATTAGTATATTACACATAAAGCACAATTAACGCCAAATTTTATCAGGTTCGAAAGAATCCAAGTTACTTATGTTATTGATTCACATCTTAATCAGTAATGTAATTTTAACGGTCAAAACCAAGTATAACGATACACCATGATCCTGATAGTTGTTTTTGTTGGATTGTTCTATTTTGATGTACAAAGTTTGAGAAACTTTGCATCTCATGAAAATGAAGACCCTAATCTGTTTTTCTCCTGAATTCTTAGTACTTAGGTGATACTCTTTGGCCATTTTGATACATGTTTTAAACTTTAAACTTCAATTTTTCCCCTTCGCACTCTTTTGTCATATATTCCATGTTCATCTTTAAAGTAAATACTCACTTCAAACTAATTTGTTGTCCTCTTTCTCGCAGTCACTTCTTAACGTACACTTGGTTGATCATATCTTATCCTCGAAGATTCCTCCTCTCTTTTTATAACATTTAATGTATTTTGTGTGATTCCACTGCATATATTTAATATCTTCAATCGTTATGTTAGACTATGATATATTTTGTTAGACTATGATACAAAAAAAAGACTATATGATATATTTTGTTACAATTAATATCAAACCGTTCTGAAACGAAAACATTATAACTTAAAGTCTTAAAAACAAATTAATGATTTGTCAGTCGAATAGGCCAAGAACACCAAATAAGGCTTTGGGTTATCTTGTGATCAGTTTGTATGTGGATTTGTCTCAGTGAAGCTGAGAGAGGAGTACTAAAAGAAAACACGTGGTTGGTGAACAATAATAAACGCCTTCAAATGTCGACAAAGGTACAAACCATATACACAAAACAGAAAGCACAAAAAAGGAAGAGTGTCGAGTGGTGGACATTCAATCTTCTTTAAGCTCCAGATTTAAACTTAAAGACAAACAAAACCAACAGCTCGTTATGTTAGATTAAATATTAATCCAACAAATGGTACAATACAAAAACAACAAATCACTTGCCAAACGCATTGACCAGCCCATATAAATTAACGAACCTCATAACAAATTATCAATATTACTAAATGTTGCTAGTTAAACGGAAAAACATCAAAAACAAAACCTAAAGTGACAGGATCAAATTAAATTTGAAGCGAAAATTATTTATTTTTTTCAACTTCAAACCTTCTAGTTATGGAACATAAATTGTGTGTTTAAAATATTATTATTGTTACACATTTCTAACTTTCTTTAAAATTCAAAGAAAATTGCATTTCATGCATTGAAGATTTTTTGATATCAGTAATCTAAGCATTTGGTGTATATTTTTGTTTGATTTTCCTAATAATTCTAACCTTGAAAAGTACTTACACCTAATATTGTATCTTTAGGGTTAAGAATTTAACCGTTTACAATTATAAAATCGAGCTAATTCATGCCGATCTCTTATATTTTATTAGAATGTTAAGAATGTGAAGGTGGTACCATTCCTTATTATTATTTTTGTTTGGGAAGACTATATGTCTATTTATTTGATTAGGTCTTTATTCTTAGGTCATTTTGTTTGGTTTTGCCGTTCGGTGCATCAAATTAGATAATTATTAAGTTTGCTAAGTAAAAAAAAGTTAACCACACCGCTACATTGTACTATGTACTATGTACTGGGCTCATCATAGCTATTATTGTGCAGGTCGACAAAATGATTAACTAAGCTTCGTTATCGAAAGTATATCTTAAGCAGTGGTTAGTACAAGAATTTGTCACTTGATTTGATGGTGCGGTTTCCAATGTTTTCAACTTTTTAAGCACTATACATTCAAAAGAGGGAAAGACTTATGGACAGTCAGGCAGGTGCATAGTAAAAATAGATTTATCTAGTGGTCTGATCTTCCTAAACGTAGAAACAAAATTTGAAGAAAACTATAAAAGAAAAATGCTAGTTGTTTGATCAAAAAAAAAGGCTAGTTATTATAAATATATATATATATAATTATATTTTTAAATTATACTATATAAATTTTCTTAACTCTCACAAAGATTTTATTTTGGGTAATTATCTCAGATATCATTTTTTAAGTTTTTGTCACAAAATAACACTCATATAAATACATATTTACATTTCAATAAAACTTTTTTAGTCATTTTCTTATTTTTGATGCTATTTTTGTGACAAAAATTTGATTTGATGTTATTTTGATATTTTCTCAAATATTTTTGTGGATTTACTATAAAATATTTTAGTTCAAAAATTGAAAATGTTCATGTGTAGAGAAAATGGTAATTTGGATTTTCTCAGATTGATGAACAAATTTTCTAAGCTTTCGCCGGCGATGTTACACACGCGCCACCTTTGGAAAAGCTGGTTTAAAATTGAAGACCCCAACTATTTGCAGATTTGACTGACCAGGTGTACTCTGTTATCCACTCACTTTTGAACACGTGTCTGAAACCCTCTTTAAACTCTCTTAACAAAGATTGGACCAAAAACAACAAAAATGGAAAAAAAACTAAAATAAAATTTTAAAGTTGAAACAACAACCATAATCTCCGCTGTATCAAACCCTCTATATCTCCTATCGACCTCTATCTCTTTATATACCGGCTGTGTGGCCGACAGAGGCGGAAAGTTAAAATCACCAAACAGCAAGATTTCTGAGAATTCATTAGGGTTCTGTCGAGTTTTCGTTAGGGTTTGTAGAGATCTGTGAGAATGGGAAGATAACAGGAGTCTTTTTGAACAGAAAGTTTATATGGGTTTATTCAGTGAAGTGGTTAGAAGATAGAGAAGGAGGTGGATTGAGGAATTGCAACAGAGAAAACTGACAGAAGAGAGTGAGCACATGCAGGCACTTTTATGTGTCCATAACTTTGCTTGTGCGTGCTCACTTCTCTTTCTGTCAGATGCCTGAGTTCTAGTTTACTCTCTCTCCCTCACTCCCTCCCTCTCTAATTTCTTGACCTTATCACTTACTCTTATCATCTCTTTGTCGAGCACTTGGCTGGTGTTGTGGATAAAGACTGATGCCCTTTAATTCATTTCGCTATATATGTAAATTATATGCTTTTTTCCTTTTTCTTTTCTTTCTTTTGTGTTGTTGTTGAAGTCGGTGGGCTTAAGAATGTTTGGAGGATAAAATCTCAGATTTATATATTTGGATTTATGATAAATACAGATTTTAAATGTGTTATGTTTATATATGTATATATGTTGTTTTCTTTCTAGTGAATTTAGGAAAAGCGCGAGTTTTGATGATCATGATCCCCACCGGTACACATTCTTCTCAGAGACTAATTAACTATTTACTGATTGTCTCTTTGTCTTTTTTTCTTGGCTTCAGGTAATCTGAGTTTTTCTTTTTTTGTTTGTTTGTTTAAGTTTCTGCATGTTGAAATTCTCTTATGATCTTAACAGCTAGGAACCTCAGAGTATAAAGCTGTTTTCTTCCTCGCCTCTTCTTTCTTTTCAAACAAGATTTGGTTTTCAGGCTTCACCAGAAGCCATAAGTGATGATATTTGTGATTTATAATCCCTTCTCCAGTCCTATTTGATGTCGACACTGGCTAGTTATGTGCCGTTTTTGTGAGTATATGATTTTTTCTAATGAGTAAGTTTGTATTGAAGCACTGAATCCAGCTGTTAATTTGTTCTTAAACCGTCGTCCATCAAAAATTTCTTCTTTGGTGTTAGGTTTGTACGGATTAATGCTAGTTGGTGCATTAAAGTCCCTAGACCTAATGGTTTTTGTTATATCCCTTCCTGCAGGTTTCTTTCCAACTTTGTTAGGAAAGAGATTTTTTTTTTTTTTTGCTAAAGGGAAAGAGATTTAGTTCCTTGTTTTGCTTTCTTCCAAGTCGAAATTGTTAATTTCTGTTGAAATGATTCATCTTATATGGTACTAAAGGAGCTTAAAAATGTTAGTTTACTGTGAAATCATTTATTCTCTGCTGCCACAGGTGGACAAAACAGTTATTTTTTTTCACTGAGATGATTGGTATTATGAAAGTTTCGGAATGTACAGTATTTCATCTTATGTTTAATCTTGTTGGTTTGATCTTTTGTTATGCTGGTCAATCTTAGTGTTTGTCTTTCCATGTGATGCTTTTATCAGGATCCAGTTCTTTGTAGTTGGAGGCGTAGTTTTGCAGTGATTTTGTTTAGTTCTGCGTTGATTGTAAATGCATTACAATGATTTTAACTTATACGCATGAGTTTGTTTATTTTTTCCCACTCCAGAATATTGACTCTATAGGTCATCTTGCTAAATGCTAATATTGTGTCAGCTATTCAAGCAAGAAGTCCTTGGGTTGTGTTTGATGAAACCAAACTCTCTCTTGCCAGAGTATCATGTTTTCATAACCAGGGATTGAATGTAGAGGCAGGTTCAACCATATCTCTGATATAATGTGTGATGCACCATCTGATATGTTAGGCTGACTTTGTGGTCTTCCTTTTGTTGCATCTCCAGTTAGCTATATAATTAAGATATACTGATTGTTTGATAGGTATACTGTGCTAATTAAGGCATTTATTTGTAAGCTTTTAGGTAACTATAAAGACTATCAATTGTGAGAAAAAGTGTTGTCGATTGCCATGTTTAATCCTTTCTGTACAAGTGAGTGTGCTATAACTGAACAGGATCCTGTAATTTGTCGTCACTATATAAGACCTAAGCAATAGAACAGCCCTATATAAACCTTATTCTGTGGCCTTTGCAGGAGAATGAGATCAAAATCAAGTGGGAAGATAATTCAAGTATATATTTGCAAGGTTGGAAGTGTAGCAATCAGGTAAAATCATTGATCGAAAGTACTAGCCAATTTGACAAGAGATTTATAGCTTAATGGTCATGGAGAAACATCCAGTTTGATTTCGTTTTGCATTATGTGTATTTTCATTGTTCAATCACTCATATATCAAATCCATAATTCGGAATTTAAGTGCTTTAAGGTGGTTGATAATACATACGGTTATCTCAATCATGATTAGTGGGTTTGTTGACTTGAAACTGATGATTGACAAGATCATTTAGCTTGTTGGTTATTTGTATTCTACGATCACAGATGCATCAGCCTTCCTTCATCTCCTCTATATGCCTATGCTATAAAGTATAGAGAACAGTTCAGACTTCTGGAGGTGTTAATGGATTTCTTTGCTTTTTCAATCAAGAACTTGGTTCATGTCGATGATATCAAACAGAAGGTGCTTATCGTACTCAATTCAGGATTGAGAAAAAGTGGCTTCTTCTTATTGTAGTTTTTTCTTTGATATTATTTTGGCCCTAGGCCCATAAGCCTAAACCAATTCATGCTATTGTGTGAACTACGTTTTGCATATCAATCATGTTGGATAAAACAAGAGATGTGTCTGGCTCTTGAGTCTTCGCATAAAGATGAAACTGCAAATTCTATTTCATGGGAATCCTTTTTCAAAAAAACAGCAATGTGCTCTAATGTGTGTAGAAATGAATCAAACGGCAAAAGACGATATAATAACCTGAGACTGAGATGAATACTTGACGGATCTATCACGAGTTTGTGGTTAATCAAATACAACATTTGTGAGTTGCAAAAGCTGCCATTGAAACTGAAAGTTATCTTCTCAAATTTATATAAGCTATGATCAACATGTTAATATAACAATATCAAGCCATAAATATATTAGATACGCGTGTATTACAAAAAATTTCATGTAAGCAAATACATTTTTTAAACAATACATGGTACAGAAAAGATGATCCATCTCACAATGTTGTTTTTACATTACCAAAAATTTACAAAAACGTTGTTAAACTCTCCCTCTTTTTACCTGACATAGCAATTACCACCGGTTTCTTAGTTGAAAGAAAAAAAATTACCACCGGTTTAATACTCCTATTATCTACGTCGAATTCATTCTTCGACCGGGGAAGACCAGATATAAATCCAGCTAACCTGAATTACATATATCTCGGTTAAGAAAAACCAGAAATATAACTAAACCGTAAAATTCGGTTAAGACAAGCGTGTCGGTTACAAAGTAACCATAATAAACCTAACCGACACACTAAACCAAAACCTCCTCCTCTTTGATTGAGAGAATAAAAGTAAAGCTTAAACCCTTCTCTTCCTCCGCCGCACTCTCTCTTACTCTTCCAAGCTTTTTGCGATTCTTCTCTTCAGACCAATCTGGCTTTCACATCCAAACGTAAGTACACTTTCGCCCTTTTGTTGTCGATTCTCAAAGTACTGTCCTTTTAGTAAGCACAAGTTAAAATAAACACAGATTATTGCTATCGGTTGCCATAGCAGCAGCTTTTACCTTTGTTTCTTCGGGTAATTAATTGTAAAGTTGTGAACTTTAGGGAAGAAAGAATCTTGGAAGCGTAAAAGTTAGCGCGCAGTGCACACACACTCTCTCACCGAATCATGGCGACTCCAGCTGATGCTAGGGCTGTCAAGTCGCTCAACACTTCCGGGGGGCGTAAGAAATTCGTGGTACGTCTTCTTCTCCTTCTGCTTCGGTTTCAAATTAAAGATAAAAAGGACTTTGTTTTGTGTAATTTGGTACTTGGGCGTAGATGCTATTGTACATGTGTGTTTCCTTTGTACTCTCTTATATGTGTGGTTTTGTTACTTGTGGATGCAGTTCAAGAATCTCGCTCAGAAAGTGAATGAGATTGACATCAGCGGTTTCTTTAAGAGCCTGGAGAAGGTGAAGCCTGAGCCTTCGGAGGGCTCCTCCTTTTTCAGAGACTGTCTCGTAGAATTGAGGGTATGCTTTTGATTTCTTTGCTTAGTTTTATTTTTTGCTCTGTTACCCGCTAGAGGGTTGAGACATGAAAATTAATGCAACTTAGTGGATGCTACGAAGTTGAATTTCAAAACCTAGTGGGCTTCTATAGTTAACAAGATATCATAAAGTGATTTCCATTTCGCTTATGCTATACAAAGAGTTGTGGTACTCTGTTTCCTCCTTAGTCCTTAGTTTTTGATCTATTAGCATTTAGGGTGATACAGGAAACACTATCTCTGAGTATATTGTTAGTGCCTGACGCAGAAGCTGCAATCTATATGTTGAACTAGCGGGGCTGCTGCCTTTACTTTGTATATATTCAAGTCTTATTGGGTGCTCCTCGAGCACACTTACGCAGACGATTGCGTGAGATATCAATTGTGGTTCATTTTGGGTGATTGAATGCAGGAACTGAATACAGCAGAAGATTTCATTTCGTTCTACGAAGAAATGTTACCATTTGTTCAGACTTTGCCTTTGGTTATTGAGCAAAAAGAATTAATCTTCACAAAGCTTGTCTCTCGATTACAAATCAATGCAAGATTGTCCCTGGACGCCATTCTCAGGTTGATTGCTGCTTTATCAAGAGATCTCTTGGAGGACTTTATCCCGTAAGTCTTTCTTGAACACTTTATTCGTTGCAGCTGCAGATCTCTTAGATGTTTCACTTCATTAATATAGTTTCTACCTTCACATGCAATTTCTGTGATAAAATATTGCCTATGTTCTAAGTTCTAACCAATCTATTTTGTAAACTTCTTGACTAGCTTCCTTCCACGGATCGTGAACTCCTTAGTGACACTCCTAGAAAATGGTGCCAAGAAAGACGCGGATATTATCAAGCAGGTTGTTGGTGTTCTATAACATATTTATTGTACACCCATGGCAATATCTATATGTTCTTTTTGCTGAATGGTTGTCCTTTTTATGAGCAGATATTCTCTTCATGGTGCGAGATATTAATGAATCTGCAGAAGTATCTCGTACGCGACATCGAAGGTGTTCTCAGGTGAGTAAAGCAAATGATTTCAATATAGTCTAGAATGACTGTTTACTGTTGGATCTGATGATGTCACATGGTCTAAATGGTTATAGATTTAATTATTTTGGATCTCTTCATCTTATATGTTTTATTTTTGTTTTTGTATTTTATTTGCTATTCTGTAGGGATACATTTGACTTGAGGTATCATCCCAAAGACTATATCAATGAATTAATGTCAGAGTCTATGTCATTTTTGTTGAGGAATGCACGGAATGAGCAACTTGAAAAAGGTGATAACTTGCTTGTCATTTATTTCTTAAGGGACGGTCCAGTTGATTCTTTTCTTCTTCTAAACATTCCAGGGATCAACAGGATCCTTTCCGAAGTTGAAGATCCAGCTAAACAAGCTGGGGCAGTTGATTTACTTTATTATGCTATGAGAGGAACCTCTGGAAGTCTCCATTCAAAAGCCAAGAGAGTTTTGAGTTATTTGCTGAAAGATTCAACATTATCTTTTTGTGATAACGCTCCTCAAGGCAAGTCCCCATTCGAAAGAGATGTTAAGAGTATTTCATTTAGAAATCTAGTGTGGTTTATTTAGTTTGTTTTTAGAGAGGGGTGAAATTTAGAGAATGGGAAGTAGCATCCTAGAATTATTTGTGTATCTATTTCTATAAAGGTGGAATGATGGTTTAAGACGTGTCTTCTTCCGTTTAGTCTATGGTTTAGAGCAAATTCTTATCAACATCTTTCTTTTTTTTAATAAAAAAATGATGCTACTATTGCAGGCGCTGGTACAGTCGTGGAAGTTGTTAGTTCTACTTTTCAGAGATTATGCGAGGATTTAGAAGGAGACAAATTAAATGTTATGTGGGAGTGCTTGATTCAGGAAATAAACGAATCGATCAAAATCAAAAACGCAGTTCATTTAAGCCGACTGCTGAGTGTGCTTACTGCAGCTGTTAGGATTCAGAAAGGTCTGAAGGTTCATGGTGAGTGATTGAGTGATACTCTTCCTATTAGACTCTCTTTTGGCTGCACATGACAACTTAAGCGTGACTGTATTGCCAATATTACTGTTACTGTGCAGATTACCCATCTTTGATTCGACTTGTTGGCCTCATTGTGTCAACTTTTGTGGCTTCCTCTGAGACCATTGTAGAAGTGGATAACTTATCTGCTGTCATTGATGAAGTTCTGCAACTGATGTTATGCACATTAAACAGAGTCAATGATTTGGAAACTGTTGCTTCGCAATGGGCTTCCCGTTTTTGCCGTGAAGAGTTCAAGGTACCGTGTACTGTTCATCTGTTTTATATATTCAGTCTTATTTTTTTTTTCTTGACATCGATTATGTTTATTTCAGTTTGTTGACGTTTTTGGGGGAGTTGCTGAACAAAGATCATTCGGTTGTGAAAGCCTTTACAAATAATATATTAAGGCACGTCTCACATCATAGTTTTTTTACTAACTCTTTGATTTTCCTATCTCCATGTCTTAGCAACTATATTCTGTTTTGCAGTGCAATCAACAATATGATTTGGGATTCTTCTGAGGAAGTTATTCCTCTGCTACTAACATTTTGCGAGAATCAACAAAAAAGTCACGACAGGGTGAACATCATAGATCAGCCACTTGAGAAAATTCATGAGTTTTTGGAAGAAAGTATTAAGAAGGTTCGAAAGAACATAGAGAAGACTGGATTATCTCAAACTGATGATGCCGAGTTGGCTTCCATTTGGGGAGTTGTCAACTGTTATCCATTTTTCAAAGTGGATTCGTCATTGCTTATTTCCTTTAAGGAAACTGTCAGACAGAATTTGACAATGTCTAATGGTAAGTACCACTGCACTGCATGATTCACTCCTTTTTCATATTACTTAATCTTTGTTTTACCTTGTTCTTTTCCTCGAAGATGCCACTCGAATTATGTGGTTGATCGGTGTCATATTATGGTCAAACTCGTAAAAAGATTCATGGTCTTGATATACCATTATAGATAATTTTGAATCTCTCATATGCTATCGTCCAGTGTCTTCGCTGTGATATTTCTTTCATCGAAGTCGAACTGTTTGTGAATTCGATATTGAGTTGTTTTTGAATGTTATTTTTTTTTGTCCTGGAGTCTACTAACAACTTACATATGGGACCTTTTTCAGCAAACACGTATAGTGCCCCAGAATTGATGTGGCAAAGCTTACTTGGTGCTACGTTGAGTTCATGTCACAAACTGCCGAGGAGAATCAACCACCACGATCTAGAGGAAGCATTGTCTATGGCTAAAGATTACAAGTCATGCTTACAAGTGTTGACCCCCGTGGCCGATTTCTTGGACTCAATGCACAGGTGAGTTTGCTTATTTTGGTAATTATTCAATTACTTCTCAATGTTTGATGACGCTGTGATGGTAGGCTCATCCATTTTCCTATATTAAATTGTAGGCTTGCATTAGCTAATGATGACAGGTCTAAGCCGCAACCAGAACTTCAAGAAGAAAAGGCTAAAGAAGCTTTTGGCATATTTTCGGAAAACTTGCGCCACCCAAACAAATGCATCCGTCTTATGACTCTGAAGATTTGTGCCATTTTGAAACGTTTTCGACCGACTCTTTTGAAGAGCAGCCTCCTAAGAAGAAAATGAAAACTGAGGATATCAAACAATCTTCTCGTAAAAGGAATGTGAGTAGAGTTCATATCCTTTGTTCTGTATTATTAAAGCTACATTTTCCATTAAGCGATTCTTTACTAGCAGATGATATTATATACTGTTGCCTCTGCACTCAATCATGTTACCACTGGTTTCTTAAAAATTTCCTTCTAAAACGACCAGGTTCTTGAGTTATTACGCTCAATCGAAGAGATTGTTCCGACAGTGAATACGGAGGGGGAGTTGATCGAATGCTTTCTGAAATAAAAGGGCATCTCTCTGCTGGCAGGGTACATGCGGCATATGTGCAGCTATTATTGAATGGGTTGATGGGAATATTTCATATTAGTTACACTAAATTGTGGGTTCCAGCATCTGAGTGTCTTGGTGTTCTTCTGAGGAATCACACAGCAGCTGTGTGGAGTGATTTTGTTAGTTATTTGAACCAGTGCCACTGAAATTTGAGACACTCGACAATCATAGTGAGATTGCGAACCACAGCTTGGCAGACAAGCCTACTGGTAGGTTCTCACCCTCTTAAGTAAATATCTATTACATCCGCTCATATATTGAATTAGTTGTCTTTTCCGTTTCAAATAACATTTTTAATATAAGCCTAATGCATATATAATTTCTTTTCAATCTACAGATCTGATAGGCCGTTTCAATTTATTTCTCTCTCCGCCGTCTAATAGCACACTTACTGCAACCGTGGTTACTCAGTTGCTCCAGACCTTACAAAAAGTTCCCAATGTTGCTCAGTCCCATGCTTCTGAGATTCTCCCTCTGTTGCTGAAGTTTCTAGGATACAACACTGAAAATCCTATGAGGTAAACCATGCCTTTATATTTCTTGTTTTTAAGAGTACTTCCATACATCTGTTTTCCTAAATTTTTCTTCTTCTCTGTTGCAGTGTCGGATTATTCAATGCGCAAGTTTGTAAAGGAGAGGATTGGAGGAATGTTGTGAAACAATGGTTGACTTTACTGAAATTGATGAAAAATCCAAAGTCGTTTCAGTTTAGCGAATTTCTAAACAATGTTCTGCAGAATAGGTTGGCGAGACTACTCAATTTGATAATCTTCTGTACTCTTCCTGAGTACATAACTTAACTATTTCATTGACATCTGCATGTGATTTATGTGTTTTGTATTTGTTTTCCCAGATTCCTGGACGATAATGATGCTGAACTACAAACCGTTGTTCTAGAGTGCCTTCTGTTGTGGAACGACTTCTTACTCCCACACCGCGAGCATTTGTTGAAACTGATCAAACCAGAGGAATTGAGAGAAGAACTCACGACCTCGAACATGTCCGTAGACATTGAAGAAGCTCACCGATCCCTTCTTTTCTCTCTTGAAATTCGCATCCTTGCGCCAAAAGTCAGGACATTAAAGAATTTGGCTTCCCGGAAGGTACATATTACTCACTTCTTTTACGCTACTTTCTATGCCAATGCAGTTTTCATTTCGGTGTTAATAAGTTATCTTGATTTTCTCCTCAGCATACAAGTATAAATCACAGGAAGGCAGTTCTTCGCTTCATAGCTGAGCGGGATGTTAATGACCTTGCCCTCTTTTTTGTATTGTTGATAAAGCCTTTGAACATCATATCAGAGGAAACAATGGACTTGTTCTGGAATTCAGGCAAAACTTCGCTGGAATATTTCCAAAAGGCGAATTTCTTGAAGGATTTCACTGGTGATACTATTGTCGAAATTGTCCAGGAATCAGAAATCTGGGTTTCTTCATGTCATCCAAGACATCCTTGAAGTCTTTGATGAACTCCGTGTCCGACCTTTTATAGACTTTTTGATGGGATGTGTTGTCCCGGCTAATGGTAAACTATGAAGAAAGAAACATTGAATCATTGACACCAAGCAATGACACTGCCCGCCCCATCAACCCCGATAATAAAGAGAATGTCTCTGTACATCAAGACCAGGTAAATGGTTATTGGTGTTGTTTCCTCCCTAAAGCTTTATCCATTCAAGCAAAACCATTATTTTTTTCCATTTACTTTCGTTTTGGAATTTGTTCTCATTCTTATTTTTTTTTTTCAATTTTGTGTAGGCTGGCACTGCTTTGAAGCAGTTTAAGGAGTTGAGATCCTTATGTCTGAAAATTATTTCTCATGTTCTTGATAAATACGAGGATTCTGAGCTTGGTTCCGAGTTCTGGGACCTCTTCTTTTCGGGCAGTAAATCCGTTAATTAAGAATTTCAAGCAGGAGGGTTCTAGTAAGTGAGAAAGCAAGTTCCCTGTTCTCATGCTTCTTGTCAATGAGTAGAAACCGCAATCTCGTGACCCTCATTATGTCGGGAAGAGTCTCTTGTTCCAGACATTTGCTCGATCCTGACAGTCACCACGGCTTCTGACGCTATAAAGTCGTCTGCACTGAAGTTCATAGAGAATCTTGCTTTGTCTTGACAGTGAGTTGCATGAGGATGACAGTATGATCAAAGGCTTCTTAGATCCGTACATAGAAACACTGTTCAGGCAGCTTGCATTCTCTTTTCATTGGGGATATTAACAAAAGGTCAGGACTCTTGTAAAATGACGATCTTTCAGGTTATTTCCTCTTATTTATATTTTTTTTCTTAAAAATGTTACTTATGTCCAGGAAATCAGTCAAGTATCATGGGGAAAGAGAGATTAGGATTCTTAAATTGTTGTCAAAGCACATGAGAGATCAGTCTTGTGTTATGAAGTATCTGGACGTCTTACTTTCTTTCTTGGATAAAAATGTGAAAAATTCTGGTATGGATACTCTCATTGATTTTTTTTTTTGGATAAGAAATGTAATATCATGTCTCTTGTATGTGACTGTCTTATTACTTTACAGATATCCGTCGTGAGGCTTTGCTAGCCATTCGGGGACATCGTATCATTGCTTGGGACTGAGAGTACCACCAAAATTATAGAACAAAATCTCTCCTCTACTTGTTGACGCTGATGTTGACGTTAGATTCTGCATTTGTGATCTTCTTGAGTCTCTTGCTAAAATCGACTTTCTCTGGATGATGTGGTAAGTGGCATATCTCTGTTAGAGGCTGAGTCATTAATTACTCTTTCTTTGCTTTTACAATTGTAACTAAACAATTGGTTTCCCAACCTACAGGCAAAGCGCATCCGAGATATGAATGCCATCTCAGCCATGGAAGTTGATGACCTTGACTATGAAAGGATAGTTAATTCTTATGTGGAGATTGACGCGGATTTCTTTACTAAATCCTCGAAGCAGCACACGATGATCATACTGTCACAGAGTTTATACAACTTATCATCGGAGTCAATTATGTTAAGGGGAAGCGCACATAAGCTCTTGTCATCTTTCATTGATTTCTCGGCCTCAATACTCTGCCAAGAGGCTTCAGCTCACTCTGGCGTTGCCAAAGAGGTCAAAATAGCTGATGCAAGCTGGACAGGAAAGCATACACTGTCCATTGTAGATTTTATCTTGAAAACACATTACTGATGCAGTAAGCAAAGGAGGCAATATAGTAAAGGTACATTAACCCTTCTAAATTATGTTGACAATGCTCAGAATGAAGAAAATGAAAATTTCACTGTACAGTTATCAAAGTTATGGTGTTGCTTATGGTTAGCATACTATTATGCTTCTGCTTTAGAGATAATTCAGTATATTAAACTGTGCTTATAGTTGTAAAATGGATACTTGTGGCCCATGGCTCTCTTCTTTGCACTGAAACGGATTTTTTTTTTCTGTCACAGGAATGGATTCTTTTGATACGTGAAATGGTGACAAAACTCCCAGATGCCGGAAATCTTGGGTGCATTTAGACCTTTATGCTCTGAAGATGACAATATTGATTTTTTTAAATCCATAGTTCACATTCAGGTAAGTTAATTTCATCATATGATTCATTGAGCCACATTTTATTCTTGCTTGTTTGTGAGAATCTAAGTATATATGATAGACAGGAACCTATCCGCTTCATATTTTGTGTTATTTTCCTTCTCTCTTAAAAATCAATTTGATTGGGTTGTCGAGACCATATTAAACAAATAATACATGATGGTAGTAGACATCTTAGATGATTGATTTTCCTTTCAACTTCTCGCAGTCACACCGTAGAGCAAAGGCGATTTCACGTTCGCAAAAGTGGTCGGAGATAGCAGCCTGCCTGAGGTACTTTCTCTTTTGATTTTCTTACAATTTCTAAATGCAAACTGTTGTACTTTCTTGAAACTTACGACCAAATGTTGGGGTTGCAGGGAGTCGTGAGAAAACTTTTTGTGGCTGTCTTTTTCCACATGTTGCTCGATGGACAAGATGAAAAAGAAAATAATGTCCGTAATGCATGCACAGAGGCCCTTGCATCTGTATCTGCACATATGAGTTGGAAGTCGTACTATGCTCTATTGAATCGGTGTTTCCGTGAGATGCACAATCATACCAAAAAGGGAAAGCTTCTGCTGCGGCTTATCTGCTTGATTTTGGGTAAATTTCATTTTAAAGAAGATGGTGGTTACAGGCAGGAGGAGATTGATGAGATTCACAAATGCCTTCGACTGTTTTTGGAAAGATGCAGAAGTTGATGGAATCTGATTCTGACAATGTTAATGTTAACAGCAGTGTGGCTGCACTTAAGGTTCTAAAGCTGCTCCCCAAAGACGTAATGGACGATTATCTGTCCCCTATAATTAAGAGGATTACAACTTTTACGAAGAACCGGTTGGAGAGCACACGTGATGAAGCCAGATCTGCTCTGGTTGCTTGTTTGAAGGAATTGGGGCTTGAGTACTTGCAGGTTGTCATCAAAAGTTTACGTGATATCCTGAAACGAGGATCTGAGTTGCACGTGCTGGGATACACTGTCCATTCTATCTTATCGAAGTGCTTGTCCAAACCTACGTGCGGGAAGTTGGATCATTGTTTGGATGATCTCCTGGCTGTGGTTGAAACCGACATTTTTGGAGTGGTTGCTGAACAGAAAGATGTGGATAACTTCAAATCCAAAATGAAAGAGACACGAAACCGCATGTCATTCGAGACTCTGAAGTTGATTTCTGAAAATGTAACGTTCAGAGAACATGCATTGAAATTACTGTCTCCGGTCACTGCTCAGCTGCGGCGGCATCTAACTCCAAAGATAAAACCAGATCTGGTGAAGATGTTACAACATCGCAGTTGGTATTGAAGGCAATCCATCTGTTGACCAGTTAGATCTTTTTGTTTTTATATATGGCCGTGTTGATGATGGTATTAACAACAGGAATGGTCTTGGAGATCATGGGTCTTCTCCACCTTCCAAAAAGAAGGGGAAATCAAGAGATGTACAAGAGACTGTTGGGTCTATTTCTGGTGCTAGGTCTTGTTCAGATCTTATAACAGTGTTTGCTCTGAACTTACTGCAAAATAGACTGAAGAATATTAAACTCCACAACACTGATAAAGAGCTGCTAGGGAAGTTAGATTCGTTTGTCAAACTACTTACTGAATGTTTGCATTCTAAGTATGAAGATATTGTGTCATCAGCCCTTAGATGTTTCACTTCATTAATATGGTTTCCACTGCCTTCCCTCATTTCTGGAGCAGATGAGTTTGAAAACAGCATTGCTAACAATTGCTCAGTCTGCAGTGAATTCCAGCAGTTCTCTTGTGCAGTCATGCCTTAAGCTTTTAACAACGCTCCTCGGTAATAAAAACATAACTTTGTCACAGGAGCAGTTAAAGTTGGTGATTCAGTTCCCCATGTTTGTTGATCTGGAGTCCGATCCATCCTTTGTTAACCTTTCACTCCTCAAGGCCATTGTGAAACGAAACCTTGTGGTTCCAGAGATTTATGACATTGCACTTCAGGTTTCAGAGTTGTTGGTAAAAAGCCAGCTGGACTCAATCCAAAAGAAATGCAAAGAGATACTGTTACAGTTTTTAATCCACTACGCACTTTCTGAGAAACGTTTACAGCAACATTTGGAATTTCTGCTGCAAAATCTGAGGTATGTGTATGCACTAGCAATGAGTTGAATTTTTTTATTCTTCATTTTTTTTCCAGTACTAAAATTGAATTTGTCTCCCAGGTATGAACATTCAACTGGAAGGGAAGCAGTCCTGGACATGCTTTATGCTCTTATCTTGAAATTCTCAGCAAAGGATCTCGGCAAGAAGTCATTTCTGGACCAACAGTCGGAAACAATGCTCGTTAAGCTTGCTCTGTGTTTTGCCCACCGATACTGATCAAAAGTGCTGTCCCGGATCGGTTCTGTGATAAAACTTCTGATAAGTAGCATCAGTGAAGGTCAAGTTGGTTCCATTATCTCTGTTTGTCTGTGTTGGTATAAGCAGCAGGGGCTACAGGCTGTCGCAGCGCAGGTATGCTACATGTTCTTATTTGAACTCGTTTCCTGGCAATACATAAATTTCACTAGCTTCTTTCGAATACATACATGGCTGTAGCATTTTTCATTAAGCTTGATTTCTTCACATTGGCATGTAGGCATCTTCTGTGATATGTCCTTGCTTCTTATGGAATTTTAACTTGGATTCCATGCAGGTGTTGGGATTTATAATTGACTCTAAGAAGAAATCATTTCGGAAGCATATCAAAAATACGTTGGAGGATGCCAAAGTGATAATGGAGTCTGCTCTCAGTGCTTCCAGCATGCATACTGTTGAGGAAGGCGTTATTCCCTTCTGGAAGGAAGCATACTACTCCCTGGTTATGATAGAAGATGGTCCGGGAATTTCCTAAGTTAGAAATTGAAAAAGATTTAGAGGTAACCACTCAGTTTTAACAGTTTAAATCACAGCTCTAAACTTAGTTGTGACTTATTCTTATTGGAGCTCATTTTTTTCTGACACCATTTTTCAGGATATTTGGAAAGTGGAATTTTTTCAGGATATTTGGAAAATGGTATTTAAGTTCTTGTTGCACCCACACACATGGTTAAGAAGTATATCCTGCCGGCTACTGAATTATTATTTCAAGGCATTGGCTGGAGGAAAAGAGCAGAATCATCTCAGATAGTGGTATCTGATTCTCTTCTTGAGAACCCAAGTAGCTTGTTCTCGGTAACTGTTTCTCTTTGCTCCCAGTTAAAGGATCTACCCACCATAGGGGATGTCAACGTCGATCTCTTCGTTGAAAATATTGCTTTTGCGGTCTCGAGTCTTCATTCCCTGATTGGCATTCTGTTCAAGCAACAGACAACGGGTTCTGGTCGAGTCTTGGCGAGGATGAGCAGTGGAGTTCCTAAAA